>JAOEGS010004289.1:0-122960 GCA_025447755.1 Corythornis vintsioides
GTGCCGCAGCCGGGTTGAGCAGCCACAGAGCGGCAGAGATGGCTGCGTGGAGACGGGGCTGCCATGGAAATCCTCATCATCATCCGGCTCTGCTGTAACTGCACCTACGGTGAGGCGAGCGGGACGGCTCCGAATTCGGGTCTGGGGCGGGGGAGTGACGCTGTGGGGGATAGTGACCCGGTGCTGGCTGTCCTTGCTTGGGGGGGGTGGGGGGTGGGGGGGGTGGCTGCGTCGTGCTCTGCAGCCTGAACTTGGAAGCGTCTTTGTTCCAGGCTCTATTGAATCATCTTGGCTCCGGCACACGCGGCCACGCGCTTGCTGTCCCCGCCGGGCAGGGACTCGTGCTGGTGGCGGGACAGCGATGGGATGGGGTGGGATGGGATGGGATGGGATGGGGCACCCCCTCTGCCCGGGCTGTGCCGCGGGGTTGGTGATAGAGAGGCATCCCCGTTTGCTTGCCAGAGGCTGTGAGCATCGTGAGGCTGGAACACCCATCTCTCTGTGGCTGGGGAGGAAAGGCATCGGGCACCCTGCCTGCCGGTGCCTGGTCCTGCCTGTGGGTCCCAGGCTGGTAGAACTGTGGTAGTGAGGAGCCTGGCACCGCTCCCGTGTACCAGAATGGGAACAGGGGCCTCCTCGGTGCTGTGCATGTGCCTGCAGTGTTGGCAGCAGGAGGGTCCATCCTGCCTGTGGGTCTAGGGTGGAGGAAAGAGGGGGACGCTCTCTCTTCCCCCTCCACCTTGGAGCAGGGTTTGTCACAGGGAACAGGGCACAGAGCTGTGGGGCATGAAGCCCCTGGTTTAGGGTCCAGCCCTGTGTTACCCTTACCTCCCGAGCAGAGACGCCTGGTTCTCCAGGACTGGGGTCCCTCCCTTAGGAGCGGAGGTGCCCCCCTGAGGCAGCACCCTTTGGGGAGAAGAGGATGGGAGCCCATTGCAGCTCGTAGCACAGGGTGGAGACAGGCAGCACCTTTCCCTCCTCTCCCCCAGTCTGAAGCCTGACCCTGTTTGGCTGTGGTCCTTTGGAGAAGTGCTCCAAAGCAAAAGGGAAACCTGGAGGCATCAGCCTGGCTGTGGGCAGCCCAGGAAATTGTGAGAGTGACCAGGCACAGGGAGCAGCACCATGAACATGCTCTGTGCCTTCACCTGCCCAATGAACTGGGGAGGAGGAAGAAGCTCTGGCCACTTGTGGTAAAATGTGATTGAAGAGCTCCTGGGGCTGGTTTCTTGCTAGGAAGGTGCATGGCAGGAGAAAGGGGGTGTCTGTTCTCTGTGCACAGGGCAGCTTTGCCCCCTGCCCCGGATGGAGCCTCATGTGCAATCATGGGGGGCTGTGGCGATGGAACATGGGGCAGCAGTGTTGGGATAGTGCCTTGACCCCTGTGTTCTCTGCAGGTGGGGTGTTTGCTGCCAGGGCTGGCTGGGGTGGGGGCACACAAAGTCTCCCATGAGGTGGCAGAGCCTGGCAAGGACAGGGCAAGGATGGCACCCACTGCTGAGCCACAAGGGAAACTGGAAAAGCTGCTGGAAGTGACAAGTGCCTCTTCCTTTCCACAGCCACCTCATATGAAGCTGGCAGTGCCAGTATCCTCACTGTGCCTGGGGAGGTCCTTTGCCCCAGAGGGCAACGCGCTGGCACAGTCCTGGTGGGGAGGTCCTGCAGCCAGGGCAGAACGGTGTTCATGACAGCACTGCTGGCTTTGCCACCATGACCTGTGGCAGCAGGGAGGAGGAGGACGTGGTGGCTGGATTGGTGTCCCCATCATGTCCTGTCCCAGGACAGGGACAGACCTTGCCAATGGAGGGTGGTGGCTGGAGCAGACCCCCATGTGGGAAGTGCCACTTGGTAAGCACCATGTGGCACTGTCCCAGGTTTGTCACCCTGGTGGGGGCCCTGCAGGCACCTGTACTGCTGGTAAAACCCCTTGGGTGCAGCCTCAAAGTCAAGGTGCACATGGGGCAGCTGCCAGCATTGTCTCTGCCCTTGCTCCACACACCAGCCTGGCTGTGGCACAGCAGGACATGGAGCTGTGGCATTGAGCCTTTGACACAGCGCTGCTCTTGGCAGTGATGTGATGGCCCAGCTGTTGCTAGCTCTGTGCAGAACAGCTCCCAGATGCTCATCCAGAGCTCTGTGCAGACCTGGGTGGGGTCTCTCAGCATCTGGTCTCCCCTCCTTGCTCCTAGGGGATGTGGTGCTGGCTCTCATGGGTGGGAGAGGGGCTGAAGCCCCAGTGGTGGGTGGCTACTGACACCTACTCTCTCCCCACAGCGCTGCTGTACAAACCCATCGACAGGGTGATGCGGAGCACCCTTGTCCTACATGTGAGTGTGGCACCAATCCTGGGATGGGGGGTGGGAGCTTTACTTCCATTGCTCCTGGGGACTCAAGCTGTGGGGATTGCTGCCTGGGGGATCTCTGGGGTGGGGGCTGCAGGCAGGGCAGTGCCTTTGGGTCACTCATCTGTGCCTGTCCCTTTCCAGGACCTCCTCAAGCACACCCCAGCTGACCACCCTGACTACCCTCTGCTCCAGGATGCCCTCCGCATTTCACAGAACTTCCTCTCCAGCATCAATGAGGACATTGATCCCCGGAGGACAGCGGTCACCACCCCCAAGGGGGAGGTGAGCCAGCAGGGTGGGCAGTGCCTGGGCACAGGGTGAGGGCTGAGCCCTCTACCAGCCCCTGGCTGGTGGTCTCCATCCTGAGGAGCTCCATGGTGCTCGGCCAGGACACAGTTGTGCTCTAGCTGCAGTCCTGTGTGCAAGGTTAGAGCTCTACCTGGGCCTTGCTGCCAGCTCACATCCTACTGAGTGTACAAGACTCTAAATAGCACCCAGAGGACATGGACCTTCCCATGCTCCTGGCAGCTGAGCCATGGAGAGGGACAGGAGCATCCGTCCCCTGTGGTCTGTTGGCCTTTGCTCCCTGCCCACTCTCATGCCAGCCCTGCTGCCCCACAGACCCGGCAGCTTGTCAAGGATGGCTTCTTGGTGGAGCTGTCGGAGGGCTCACGGAAGCTGCGGCACGTCTTCCTCTTCACTGACGTGCTGCTCTGTGCCAAGCTGAAGAAGACAGCAGTGGGGTAAGGAGAGTGCTGGGCGTGGGAGGGATGTGTCACAACCCCACAGCCCTCCAGTGTGCCGGGAGGGTGTCAGGCGTCACTCAGCACCCGCACCCTGGTTGCAGGAAGCACCAGCAGTACGACTGCAAGTGGTACGTGCCCCTGGCCGACCTGGTGTTCCCCTCCCCGGAGGAGTCGGAGCACTGCCCACAGGTCCACGTCATCCCCGACCACGAGCTGGAGGACATGAAGATGAAGATCTCAGCCATCAAGAGTGAAGTGCAGAAGGAGGTGAGAAGAGGGTGCGGGTGGTTTGGGGAGGATGTGGGACCTGTTGGTGCCTTTCTCTGTGTCAGGGATGGGACGTGGGGGGGCTGGGGTGCCTGTGAAAGCTCCTGGTCCCTCTCCACCTGCAGAAAGCCAACAAAGGGCAGAGCCGGGCCATCGAGCGCCTCAAGAAGAAGATGTTTGAGAACGAATTCTGGCTGCTTCTCAACTCTCCTGCCATCCCCTTCCGCATCCACAACCGCAACGGGAAGGTGAGGAGGGTGGGCTTGGGGCTGGGCTCAGCCCTGCCTGGGCACAGCCTGCTGCATGCCCCTCTCTCTTCCAGAGCTACCTGTTCCTGCTCTCATCTGACTATGAGAGGTCCGAGTGGAGGGAGGCCATTCAGAAACTGCAGAAAAAGGGTAGGTTTGGGGCTGCTGAGGCACTCCTGGGGCTCCTGACCCCTCAGGGGACACAAAGAGGTCTCACAAGATCACAACCTGCTCTGGTCCCTATGGCCAACACTGGCTGTGTCCCTCTGAAGCTCCTCTCCTGTCCTCTCCCAGACCTCCAGGCCTTTGTCCTGAGCTCGGTGGAGCTGCAAGTGCTCACGGGATCCTGCTTCAAGCTACGCACTGTCCACAACATCCCAGTCACCAGCAATAAGGACGGTGAGTGTCTGCAGAGCTGACGGGTCCTTCTTTGCCTCTGGATGAGACTGAGGAGGAGCTGTGGGGTCTTTGCGATGGAGCAGGGACCCTGGCTGTGCAGGGGACAGCCACCCACCAGGTGGCACTGCTGGAGCAAAGTTGGACTCCCAGGCACAGCAATCCTGGCTGCTTTTGGGGTCTCTTCAGCACTTCCACGGGCTGGGCAAAACCAGCCTCAGGGCAAGACCCATCCATCCCTACTGGAAACCTCCCCCAGGGATGCCCAGCAGCAGGAGAGTTCAGGATGATTGGTAGCAAGAGTATACGTGTCCTCTTACAGACCTTAGGGACGGCCCTCCAGAGGGCTGGTGACATTGAGGTGTCACCAGAGGCACCTAGCAGTCGCTATGGCAAAGGCTGCCTCAGGGATTGCCAGCCCAAACTTTGGCCTGGGGGCACAGGAGGTGGCAGCTGAGCCCTGACACAGCCTCTGCTCTCCTTGCTGCAGATGATGAGTCCCCTGGGCTCTACGGGTTCCTGCACGTCATCGTCCACTCGGCCAAGGGCTTCAAGCAGTCTGCCAGTAAGTGTGGGTGCCCACCCTTGCCTGGAGGGGCTGGTGTGATAAGAGGAGCTGGGGTCCGGCATGTGGGCCCCACTTTGCCCATAGTGGTCCCCTGGGAGCCTGTGGGGGTGTTAATGAGGCACTGAGTGGTGTCTGCTCCCCCAGACCTTTACTGCACGCTGGAGGTGGACTCCTTTGGCTACTTTGTCAGTAAAGCCAAGACCAGGGTTTTCCGGGACACCACGGAGCCACAGTGGAATGAGGTGAGAGGAGGGTGGGATACAGGGAGGGAACTATACCCCCCCTTTCCCTTCCAGCCCCAGTTTTGAAGCTGCTCTGGGGTGCTGGGGCTGAGACACCCTCCCTCCACACCCCAGGAGTTTGAGATCGAGCTGGAGGGTTCCCAGTCCCTGCGCATCCTCTGCTACGAGAAATGCTATGACAAGACCAAGCTCAACAAGGACAACAACGAAATTGTGGACAAGATCATGGGCAAGGGGCAGATCCAGGTATGCACTGGTTCTTTTGGGCATGTTCTCATCCAGTGGTGGACCTCTTGGAGCCAGGCACCTGGGCCTGGGATGATGCCTGGTGTGGGAGATGCCTGGAAGCATGGGCTGGCAGCTCCACTTTTGGGATCAGGGGACAGGGACTGTGGCGTTGTGCTGCAGCCCTGGTCGGCCTTTGGGCATGGCACCCTCCCCAGGGAGGGCTCTGAGCATGCAGCCCCTCCCCGCCAGCCATGGCTGGCCCCTTCTGCCACCATCTGCCTCCCCGTGCCTCCATCAGCCGCTGTTATGGCAACAGGAGTTTCCAGGGCAACGGTAGGGCCAGCCCCAATTGGCAGTTGCCAGGCAGAGAGGATGGAGGCCTGGACTGCCCTGAGATGCTCCCAGGTGAGCAGGACAGGGAAGGGGGAGGGGGCTGAGCAAGCAGCCCTCAGACCCCGCATACCCCCAGCACCTTGGCCAGGCTGCAGGGAGGTGCCAGGGACAGTTTGGGTTGGGGGTGTCCCTGTGTTTTCCTGGTGAGGACCCCTGACCTGGCCGCCTTCCTCGCTGTGTTGGGGACAGTGTCACGTCTGGGACACGGCCCTTGACCCAAGGCCACTTCAAAGGGCCCAGTGTGGCTGTTCACTCCGTGGGAAAGTGGCTGTGGGCAGGTCCCAGAGGAGCAGGAGTAGCACGGAACTGCTGCTGGGAAGGGGTCACTGCAGGGGAACAGCAGCTCACTGGGCACAGGGTGGAAGACGGGGGCTCGGCTTCACCTCTGGCTTGTTCCTACCTGAAACCGCCCTTCTTTCTGCCCTCTCCTCGGGAGAAGTGGCTGCGTGGAGGTGGCAATGGGCCAAGTAGGAGGGCTGGAGCAGGGAAGGGGCTTGGAACCCCACGGGGATCAGCCCAGCTGCACTCTCGGAAATAGCCTGGGTCAACAAACATGAGTCACGCTGGGAGACACGGAGGTCGGGCCGGGGACAGCACAGCTCGTCCCCGCCGTGTGAAAGCCGTGGGGGATGAAAGCGAGAGAGAGAGAGAGAGAGAGAGAAGAGGCCCTGGGGCTGCTTATCTCAAGGAGGTCCTAGCTGGATGGAGTGGTGTCAGGGTTGGGGCTGTCCTGCCATCACCCAGGGCTAATGCTCAGCCCCTGCCCTGGGAGTGGGGCTGGTTGGTGGGGCAGGAATGGAGCAGAACTGGGCAGTGCTGCTTCTGGGGCTTTGGATCGTGGCAGCACTGTCTTCTTGTTCTCTGCCCTCATGTTCAGGCAGAGATGCTGTCCTGAACCTGTCAAGTCCCTGTACTTGTCATGAGATGCTGCTGGTTCCAGTTAGCAGCAGGAGTGGGAGATACAGAGCACTGGCATCAGCTGCTTAGAGAAGACCTGTGGTGCGTGAGGACTGCCAGGGTAGCTGAATCTCCCCACAGCCAGTGTTTCATCCCTGCCCAGCTCTGATCTGATCTGATATAGCCCAGGCCTGGGGGTCAGCCACGAAAGCAGCTTAGTGGCATCATGGGCTGGTAGGAGCAGGTCAGTATATGAGTGGGACTGAGACGCTGCAGCCCTTCTGTGGGGAGCAGTGAGGACCTTCCAAGGCTCTGGAGGTGCCATGGGTGGGAGTCATATCCTGCTGGCACAGAGGACGTGGCTGGGTCTACAGAGAGGCTGGGCTTGACATTGTCCTCCTCTAGAGCATCCTGGCAACAAGCCCCAGGGGGTCTGCAGCATGGTGAGTGTCAGACCCTTACCCCAAGCCCTGTCCCCGCTGCTGACAGAGAGGGGGTGCCCTTTGCTTCTGTGGGTCCAGCTGTGCACCAGCTGCGCAGCGGGAAGGTGCTTCTGGGCATGAGGATGGCTCTGCTTCAGCTCCTGGCTGGCATTAACACCGTTTTATTGTTGTTAACCTGTTTTTGCATGTGGAAAGTCTGAATCTGGCAAGAAGATGGGCAGCAGTGGCATGAAGTGGGTCTCGGGTTGATGGGGCAGGATGGAGCAGTCCCTTCCTCAGCCCCTGTCTGATACACAGGGGCATTGCAGCTGTTGGAGTAGAGCCTGTGTTATCATGGGCACGGTGCCTGCTGTTCCCTCAGGGAATAGCTGCCTGACCATCTGTCCCCCTCACGGGGCTGGCGGAGGTTCTGGAGGGGAGATTTGTTGTGTCAGGGCTTCCCAGACCTGCAGGGATCCACAGGGTGACCTGTGTGGACTCAGGGGACTGGACCTGGGGGCAATGCAAGTACCCCCCAAGTCTGCACCTCACCATGTCCCTGCCTGTCTGGAGGAGCCCTTCCAAGGCTGGGGTGCGGGGCAGAGTCTTTCCTGCACCCCATGCCCCTGCCCTACAGCCCTACCCCACCACCCCACCCTTGGCAGGGGACTGACAGGGGCCAGGGCAGGCTAAGGTGGATCCTCGGCTGTCCCTGGGTCTGACAGGAAACCCGCAAAATCCCATCCCCCGTGTTAGAAACAGGAGAGCCGGCCTGGCTGCTCCGTAGAGCCGGGATGCTGCGGCCAGCAGCAGCGACGTCTCCCGGGGCCGCGGCTGCCGCTGGGAAGCGGATAACGGGTAATAGTGGATCGCGGCGAGCGGATCACAGCGGATAACAGCGGCGGATCACAGCGGATAGTGGCGGCGGGGAGGCTGGGGAGCCCCTCCAGCTTTCCCGAGCGGCATCGGGCGGCAGAGCGAGAGTTAAACGCGTGGGGGCCGCTGGGGGGGGGGAAGGAGGGGGGGGGCTGCTTTGAGTCACTTCCTCGCAGGGGGAGGGAGGCTTTTGGGGCTGCCGAGCTGCCTCTCGACAGCCTGGCTCACACCCTGAAGATGAGCCCTGCCCGCTCGCCTTCCCGCAGCCCCAGCCGGGCTCCCCTCGCTGGCCCCCGTCACCCCGACCGCCGCTGACCTCCCGCCCGGAGCAGAAGGGATGTCGGTGCTCTTTTAACCCAGCCCCGGCCACCCCTCTTCTCGCCTCCCCGGAGCCGAAGCGGTCACTGCGATGACGGAGGTGCTGGTGCAGCCGGATGGTAGCCCCGGCCCCGGGGGCGAGCGGCCGGAGTGCAGCGCGGAGGAGCCCGAGGGGAAGCGACCCCCCAACACGGGTGCCCGCCTTTGGGGCAGGGTGCGCAGCAAACTGCTCCGGCAGAAGGTGCCTCCCGGGGTGCAGGGGAGGGGGATGGCTCGGGGGGGATGGTGGTGGGCACCAAACGAGTTCTGGGATGGCTTCGCCGGGCTCTGCCGCGGGTTGTGGTTGTGGCGTTTTGGCTGGTGGCTCTGTGGGGAGGGAGGGGAATCTGATATGGGGGACAGTGATTGCTTGTGGGGACTGTGCACTGAGCAGGGAGGCTGTTGGGGTGCTTTCGGAGCTCTTAGGAGGAGTTGGCAGCCTGTAGGGTGCTTGTTTCCCTCTTTCCTCTCCCTCCCCCTGCATGCTGGGGGGCTGAGGGTGCTGAGCCGTTTGCACTGGGGGGTCCTGCAGAGGGAGGCTGGGGAGGCAGTGGTGCTTGTGGGCTGGCCAGGGCTGGACTCCTGGGGTGCCACAGCATCTGATATCTGCATACCCCCTCTTGCTTGCTTTACAACCCCCCCCAGTGTCCATCCAGCCATCCCCCAGCTCGCAGCCGTGTTGCAGCCACATCAGTCAGTGTTGTTTATGGGCGGACAGAGAGCAGGGATGGGTGACGGAGGTGACCAGGGAGGGGGACAGCACCAATGCAGGCTGTTCCTGTGATCTCATGGGGTGCTTTGGGGGTTTCTGTCTGCCGGGTCCCCCTGCTTGGGGAGCTGCTGGCATGGGGCTGGGCTGTGACCACAGGCAGGAGCTGCCTGGGCCTGCGGGGTTTCAGTTTGGCAGCAGCAGGGCTGATGTTTGCTCGGCAGCGGGGCCGCTTGTGACGCAGCGGCATTAACCTCAATTCTGTGCCGCCGCTGCTCCTGCAGAGGGGATTAAGGGGCAGCGAAGGCTGTGCTGCCGCTGGCTATTGCTGGGTCAAAACATGAGGGGGTTTCATTTCCCAGCCCCATACGTCCCCGTTGCAGCCGCCACTTTCCCTCCTGGCTGCCAGCCGGGAGGCACTGGGGCTGCAGGGGCAGGATATGGTCGCAGCGGGTCTGAGCACAGTCCCAGCATTCAGATGGGGCTGTGAATCGCTGGTTTTTGGGGGGCTGTGCTTTGCTTCCAGCAGCATTTGCTGGTGTGGGGGCTACTCTGCCCCCCCCCCCCCCCATGGCACAAAGCAGCTCAAGGACTGCCTGTTCCCTAGGACGGAGCTATGGGCATGGAGGTCTGATGGGGACAGCTTCTTGCTGGAGCTGGGGCAGCTGTGAGAGGCCATGGGTGCCACGCTGAGGGTTGTAGTAGCTCTCCCAGGATCCCGCTTCCTAGGGCTGTGGCAGGGATGGCTTCACTGGCTGAGTCACCAGTTTGCTCCTGATGGCTTCATCCCAGGCTGATGGTTGAGTGACCTCATGGGCATGAGGCATGAGGAAGGGATGTGCCCAGCCTGGCAGATGCTGCCCTGCTGCAGCATCCCAGTGCTCTGGGTCCTGGAGAGCCACTACGAGAGTCTGGAGCTGTCTCAGCTTCTCACCTGGCGCTGCCTGGGTCTGTGTCGGCTGCTGCTGCCCACGCAGGAGCTGTATCTACGGCACACAGCCTGGAGGTGTCTTGAGGACAAAATCCCAGGATATAGCCTTGAGGACAGAGTTATCTTGTGTGAGAGACAAGCAGCAGGCAGGGGCTGCTGGGCGTGAGCACCATCAGGACTGGGGGGGAGTCTCCCTGCCTCCCCAGGATGCACAGAGCGCTGTGGGGCTGCCGGGATGCTGGTCGCCTGCCAAGCTGCTGCCTTTTCCTCTGCAACCTGGGGCCTTGCACTACAAGCAAACACCTTTTGGATGATTTGGGCAAACAGGATGATGGTCCATCCCTGTAGCTGGGAGCAGGGCATGTTTCACCTCGCCATGGATGAGAATGGCACTGCAGGGGGTGCTGGCCTGGCATGGATACTGGTGCTGCTGAGAGTCCTGAGCTGCAGGAGGGAGCTGCCCGGAGAGATGCTGCTGACCTGACTGAGCAGTTTGCTCATGCACAGGCTGATGTTTGAATCTGTCTGACCTGCCAAAGAGAAGCTGACATCTGAGACAGCAGCATCTCACTTGTGCCATCCTGCACACCGCTGGCATGGAGGCTGTGCCACAGGGCTCCCAGGCCAGCCCAGGACATCCCCACATTGTGATGGAGCAAAGCAGCTCCCTTAGGAGGAGAAGGAGATGATGGTGGTAGCTGAGATGGGGTGTTTGCCAGAACTGTGTGGGCAGGAACTGCCTTTGACTCTGTGGGTGGGTGCTCTCATCCGTCCTCCCACGCCTGGAGACGAAGCATCGGCTGTGGCTTTGCTTCCCACAGGGAGCGGGTGGCGTGGCAGGGCTGCCTGTGGCAGGGGATGCCCGCAGGCAAGGCTGGAGTAGCACTGGGGTGCAAGGGAGCCTGGGCTGGTGGCACCAGCAGAACTGGCCTGAATTTGAGGCTATGGGGACAGTTCTGCCTGTCTGAGGGCAAATGGCTGTGGGGAAGCAGTGTGCTCAGGGTAAGATCTGTGACTCTGGCAGCAGCCAACCTGGCTTTTATTAAAGTTTTCTTCCGAGCCCTGCTAAAGCCCTTCCAGATGTGAGCTGCCAGGGCCATCGGAGCCAGGGGGACCCAGGGGATGGGAATGGGGAAGGCACATGTCGTGGTTGCAGTTGAACTCGGGCTGCAGAGCAGGGAGGCCCTCAGCTCCTGACTCAGCTGGGGGGGTGAAGGGCTTTGCTGCTGCTGCCTGGGGCTTGCAGGGTTGGATGCTGCCAAGAGTGGGACTGGGCTGTGTGGAAAAAAGGGGTGAAAGCCCCATGGGATGGGCAGTGTTGGGTCATTGTTTGCTGTGGTGGGTTCTCAGCAGTGCTGGGAGGGGAACATGAGAGACCAGCGGGGTTGGGGTTTGCAGTGATCTGGCTGCAGCCTCGTGATCCTGTGTCCAGCCCTTCTGCAGGGCCCCATGGGAGCCCAGGGCAGCTGCAGCCTTCCTCCTTCTCCACCTCCTTCTCCCCCCGCTGCCCTTCCCAGCAACCACAGGGCTTGGCGGAGAGGAGGTACCGTGGCACTTGCTGGGCTCTCTCATGTGCTGAGCTGGAGCACTGGGGATGGCTCCAAGTCAGGAGCCATTCCTGGGCTATGCTGGAGACCACAGCATTTTGGGTCATGCTGGAGACCACAGCATTTCTTATGGCACTGTGGTTGCTGAGGAGCTGCTAAGGCTCACCATGGCATGGGGCAGGGCATGGGGTGATGCCACGGTGCTGGGTCTGTGGTGAGAACCAGGACAGCTTGAGCCTATCCTCAGAAGTGTGGGGTCTTGGTGTGCAGGAAGGGACATGAGGGACTTCATCAGTGGCTTCACGGGCAGCTTGGTGGCTGCAGCAGTGTCTCTGGACATCTTTGTGCTCACCCAGAGAATTGTCCAACCCAGTGGAAACTCCCTTGTCATTGTGGGGTGACCCCGCGTGCTTGGCTTGAGCCTTGCCTGGCAGCTGCCCACACATTGCCCCAAAAGCCCTGCCCAGTCCCTGCCGTCTCCTGCATCTCATCCCATCCCCTTCCCTGAGGGGACATTAGTGCTGGGCTCTGCCCCGCTGCCCGCCATGTGCATTACAGGGATCGATGGGGCCAGATCGATGCCACCAGTTGGGGACTGAAAAGCCCCAAAAGGCAACTGCATCCACCTCTGCCCAGCCCTGGCGTCTGGTCACTGTGGCTCGCACCAGGGCCTTGGGAACACCAGCACCTCACCCTGGTAGCCAGGAGCCAGGGCAGCGTCCCCAAGTCCCCCGCTAGCCCCAAAGCCAGGAATAGCTGAACCCGTCATTCCCAGGGGTTATAAATAGCTTTGGCTATGGGGAGATGTTTTTCTGCACGAAAAATGCTGTCCTAGTTCTGTTTCATCAATCTGCTACCAGAAATAGTCCCAATTTCTTGGAAATTCCTTGCTGCTTGGGTGTGGGTTAAAGTGCTGCCTTGCAGGGGGACTTGGGGATGTGCAGTGGGGAGGCTGAGCCCACCCGGATTCAGGGCTTGGCTAGGGAAGAGCATGTCCCATGTCCTGCACTGTATGTGGGCTGGGGGCTTTGGGGGCTGCTGGGCTGGGCAGGCAGCAGGGCTGGTATGGGGCTCATGCACCATCTCTCCCTGCAGCTTGACCCACAGGCTGTGCAGACGAAGAACTGGCACATGGATGTGATTGAGATGAATGGGGTAAGTGGGCCATGGGATCCCGCAGCCCCTCACTGTGATTGCAGCCCCTTCTGCAGGGCTGTGCTGTGCCTTCTTGTGACATGGAGCTGATGGGCCAGGGCCGTGCTGCTGGGACTCACCCCCTGTCTCCTGTAGATCAAGGTGGAGTTCTCCATGAAGTTCACAAGCAGAGATATGAGCCTGAAGAGGACCCCATCCAAAAAGCAGACCGGGGTCTTCGGGGTCAAAATCAGTGTCGTCACCAAGTATGTGTGGGGCCTGGGGGGCTGATCTGCTACGGTCTCTGTGGGTGTGGGGTTGTACCACGTCCCCTTGTTCCCACCAACACCAGAGAGCTTGGGTTTTCCCCTCCCAACATGCCCACCCTGACCCAGGGTTTGCCCTGGGCCGTCTTGGGGTCCCTTGGGGACCTTTGCTTACGGCTCCCCTTTCTGAGCCAGGCGCGAGCGCTCCAAGGTGCCTTACATCGTGCGCCAGTGCATCGAGGAGGTGGAGAAGAGAGGCATCGAAGAGGTTGGCATCTACAGGATCTCTGGCGTTGCCACTGACATCCAGGCATTGAAAGCTGTCTTCGATGCAAGTGAGTGTCCTGGGGGGATGGCCGCCCTTCATGTCACATTCACAATCCCTGAGACCTCCAGTCCCAGTCCCCTGCCCTGCGAGGGTCTGGTTATTGCAATGCACGTGTGCAAAATGTGCCGGCGTGCCCAGGATAAGGGCTGGGAGTGAGGAGGAGGATGTAGCTGGGAAAGCAGACACCCAGAGGTCCCAGCTTTGTATGTGCTTTGGTGTCTCTGAGCTTCTGGCTGGCTCCTGGGAGACACTGAGTCAGGGCAACGTTGCAAATGGATTTGCAAATTGTTCCGCATCCTGTTTCCCGGCCGGGCGGGAACTACTCAGCTCTTCCCTACCCCAGCCTGGCTGAAGGGGCTGTGGAGCCGGCGGTGCTGGGCCAGCGACCTGCCCGGGTAGCTGATATTACACAGGGGGTTGAGATCCAGAGGGGAGGGAGGAGCAGGAGGTGTTACATGTGGGTGCTCTCTGGACAGATAACAAGGACATCTTGGTCATGCTGAGCGACATGGACATCAACGCCATCGCGGGCACGCTGAAGCTCTACTTCCGTGAGCTGCCCGAGCCCCTTCTCACTGACAGACTCTACCCCGCCTTCATGGAGGGGATCGGTAAGGGCATGGGGATGGGCAAGGGGTTGGTGCCCAAGCATGGCTTTGGCATGGCCTGCTCTAGGATGGGAGACTCCTGAGGGTCCTTCCCAGCTTGGCCCACTCAAGCTGTCCTTGACGGCTCCAGGCCAGTTTGGGGCTCGTGGTGCTGCTCGCCAGCTCCCACACACAGGCTGCCAGGAGACGTGGCCACGGTGGGTCCCGCAGCTGCACAAGGTGTCACTAGTGCCTGTCCTGAGCCCAGTCCCTCCTTGTCTCCAGCCCTCTCAGATCCTGCTGCCAAGGAGAACTGCATGATGCACCTTCTCCGCTCGCTGCCTGACCCCAACCTCATCACCTTCCTCTTCCTGCTGGAGCATTTGAAAAGGTAACAGCTCAACTTGGGACTGCCCAGCGTGGGTGGGAGGTGCAGAAGGGCTGTGTGCTGGAGAGCACTGGGCTGTGGGCAGGATGGTGCAGCACACAGAGCCTGGCCAGAGTTTCCCATGAGTGGGGCTCACAGCTCATGTTACTTGTATCATGAAGCTTTTCTGCTTTTTTTTTTTTCCTCTCTGGTTTGGCTAAAACCAAACAGAAAAAGTGATTGATGCTGAGGAATGGGGAAGGAAAAATCCATTCCCATCCTGAGAACCGGGCACAGCCAGTTCCCACATCTGCTCCCCTGGCCAGGGCTCAACCATGCAGCCTGTGCCGGGGAGCACGGCTGCCTCCTAACATGGCAATGTTGTGGCCCTGCTTCCCTCAGTGCCTGCTGGCTGGGGTCCCACGGGGTCAGTGGAGAACAGAGCCTTGTGGGGAGTGGGTACAGGGAGGCAGGGGCTGGTGCAGAGTCCCCCATACCCTGCTGGGGCTCAGAAAGGGTGGAGGCCCCACAGCACATAAGGAAGCAAGGGCTTGGTCGCTGCCACATCATACCCGGGGCTCCCAGCCAGGCCCGGCGGCTCCAGTGGAGGCCGTGAAGGGGGCAGAGCTCCCTGCCCTGCACCTGGCTTTGCCGGGGGTTGGGAAGGGCTATGGCAAGCCCAGGTTGTCCTGCTATGAGAAGTGAGACCAGCACTTGCTCCCCACATTGCCCCATGGCTGTCCCACTCCAGGAGAACAGCATTAGGGGCTCATGCTCCCTCTCTCCCCATACCCTGCAGGGTAGCTGAAAAAGAACCTATCAACAAAATGTCTCTCCACAACCTGGCCACAGTCTTTGGGCCGACACTGCTGAGACCCTCAGAGGGGGAGAGCAAGGGACACCTCACCCTGGCCTCTGACATATGGTCCCATGATGTGATGGCCCAGGTAAGAGCTGTGCTGGCAGTGTGGGGCTGCACTGGGGTGGGGAGTGAAAGGGTTCACCTGCCTGTCTGGGTAGATTTGTCACTCTTTGATGGATGTGGCTGCACAGGGACAAGCTGGGACATGGCAGCTCTGCCCCTTTCTAACACCCGTCCTTTGCCTGCTACAGGTCCAGGTCCTTCTCTACTACCTGCAGCATCCTCCCATCTCCTTCACTGAGCTGAAACGCAACACACTTTATTTCTCCACGGACGTGTAGCCTGCAGGGAGAAGGCACCAGCTGCAAACAAACACTCCCAGCTCCCTGCTGGGGGACATAGACTGGATCACAGCCCCCCAGGGACACCAGCCCGGACCCAGGACGGTGCCGCCTGCAGCTCCTGTAAAGTCCTGTACCAGTGGCCCGGTCCCACCCCAGGCGCCGTGCCTCTCTGTAAAGTAGTCGTGTCTCATGTCCCTTCTTGTGTTCAAGAAATGTTTTTCTGTATATTTGTTCAACGGAAGAGGTAGTGACTGACAAGGGCTGTGGACACAGGCTTCCCCCTTGGCTAGTTTTCTCCTGGACTCCTTTCTGCTCGCTCGCTCCTGCCCAGGCACCCCTCGTCTCGCCCAGCTCGAAGCCTGCAGCGTCCCACGAGTGCCTGTTCCGCTCCCCTGCCCCGCGCCTGCATGCGCAGCCCTGGCTCGCTTCGGAGCCTGGGAGCTCACGGGCTTCCCTCGCCGGTGACGACCAGCTCTGCTTTGGCCTGCTGCCTGTGCAAACGTTGGACCCCGCGTCTGGATCCTGCTCCGGCCAGAGCGACCCCGAGACCACGAGAGCAGAGGAGCAGGGCGCTGCTCCCTCCTCGCCACGGCTCTGCTGGGTGCTCTCAGGCCAGTCCCCTCTGCGGCCCTTACCCTGTGCTTTGCCTGTGCGCTGTAGCGTGGCGGTTACGTCCCTCGCTGTATCTCACCTCCAAGTAGAATTTTGGGGTAACCCATGGCACGAGGCTGGAGCGAGAGGTGCTGTGCTGGTCTCGATCCACTGCAGGCTTGAGGGACAGCTGGCTGGGCAGGTCTGCTTCCTGCACTGATCCCAGCTCTTGTGCTGGGTGGGGTCCCATCAGGGCACATGGATCCCACACTTTCTCCAGCAAGCAAGGAATAGGGTCCCTGTCATTTCCATGTGCCCGTATTGCTGCCATGCGCATGCCCCTGCCAGCCTGGCACTGCCACAAGGATTGCTGACGCCGGCTGTGCCCTGTGGCAGAGTCTGCTGGGGCACCATTGCTCCTGTCACAGCCATGAGAATGGGGAAGTTTTAGTTTCCCTCCTTGACCTTCCCCACTGCCCCGGGCACCAGGCAAATGGCAACATGTGGCCCTGCCTCGGTGCCAGCCAGGCTGCTGCAGGAGAATGCTCTGTGGCAGCTGGACAGTCACCCAGCCTGGAAACAAGGGCAGGGGGATGGAAGGAGGAAAAGTCTCCATGGTCCTCACTACCGAATGCAGAAATGCTTTGTTTTTTCACTTTCTCACAAAGCAGTTGCTGCTGGGTTAGCTGTGCCTGGCCAGCTCAGGTCTGTTGTAGTTGAGTGGCTCCAGTTGTTGACCCACAGGCTGATGGCTGGAGCTGTCACGCCTTGTCCCCAAGGTAGGATGGCCACGTGGCTGTGCTCGCTGCCAGCCTGTGCTCCAGCCACCCGAGTGCCTGGCTCCTGGTATGTCCCCCACCCTCCCACACTGATCGGAAGCTGCTGGTACCTGTTGGGACATGAAACCTTTCGCTCTGTGAGCCGATTCTGTGTTCTCGTGGGAAAAGCCCCCTCTCCCTGATTGTGTTGGCCCTGTGCTCTCCTGTGCCAAACGGAGGTGGATGAGCAGTGACCAAGCGTATCCCTGCAGACAGCGGCGTTGCCTTTACCCTCCCGACTAACAGACTGTTCCAGGTAGAGCCCAGCCGCCTGCCACAGATGCACCAGGTATGTCCTAAGCCCACCTCTCCAGGGAAGGCAGCATCTGCCTGCCCTGCACCAGCAAAGCAACTAACGGAGGGGAGGTCTCAGTCCCCCTCCAAAGGGCTCACACTCCAGACCCTGCTCCTCTTGACTACCAGCTAAACGGAAGGGAAACAGCATTGTAGAAAACAACCAGGCGTCTGTCTTGGCCCTGGACCCAGTAAGGAGGCCGAGGTTTAGATCTGACTGCACAACGGATCCCTGTGTGTGTCTGATTTGTTACATGTGTCCAAGTCTCTGTCCACAATACTGTCATTCCAGATGGAGATTCTGTACAGCCAAATCCACCCCCCCCCCCGGCAGTGGCTGGAGGCCTGATCCACACGGCCCCGGCACAACAGGCTGCGGCTGTCACTGTGACTGGCTTCTGCTTGTCCCTACAGGAAGGAAAAGGGGGGTGGACTCTCGCAGCTACAGGTAGAATAGAACTGTTAATTAATATTTGACTTTCAAAAGTTGTTAAGGATATATTTTTGTTTGTGTTCTGTTTCAATTTCTGTAGATTATAAACTTTAAATGGCTGTAAACCATGTGAGGAGAAAAAAAAAAAAGTAATAAAAATGCAAAGCCCCAACATTTGCACAAAAGGAGCTCTGTGGTGTTGCTGTTTGCACTCACTGATCACCTTGGCATCACAGCTGCTTCTCTTTCCCTCGTGGAAATCTTGCTAGTTGCTCTTCAAGCCAGTGGTATAAGCAGGGGCATTGTGCCAGGCCATCCTTTAAGAGCCATCTTACGGTTTGGGCTACCTCCCTGCATTTCAGTACATCCTGGAGGGAAAAAACCTGGACTGTCTGGAGCCAGCCTGTTTAATCAGCCCAGAATTACTCAAGCTTAAAATTCAGCTGACTTGCACAGCTTCTGGCCTGAGGATACCGAACAGGCACGGCGAGGGACATCAGGCGATCTGGAAACCTCATCTGATAAATCACATGGTGCTGTCTCCCGCTTCTTTCCATGTGGGAATGGGAGACAATATTCCTCCAGAGTGACCACCGACCAGCGTAGCAGCCAAGCCACCCTACCAGTATTGCTCTTCCAGGTAAGCAAGTGCTGTCACCACTCTGGGATGTCAAACTGAGGATGGGAAGGAGGGGAAGTGGGTGTGAGAACCCCCATGAGGTGTGTGAAATGAAGCTGAAATCCTGCTGCCTCAAAGAGATGAAGGTGGTGGTTTGCCCTTGGTGAGTGGCTCAGTGAAGGCTAAAATCAGCCTAAACTGTTCTGAGAATGAAAGTTACCCCCTGAGGTCTGAGAGCAGCACTTCATTAGAAGAGCAAGAGGGCTCATAAGAAGGCAGATCAAAAAGGGAGCAGCTCCTTGAGCTAATGAGCAGCTGTTTTGACTGCAGTACCAATGCTCTGCAGAAAAAAAACCCACTTCACTTCCCTCACTGCAACACTGGGGCATTCAGAGGTGGTACAGGGACATGATGGGAAACAGACTGTGTGCTAAGTGAATGCCCAGTTATCTAACAGTAGTTTATTCTCACAATTTTGCTTTCTAGCCTCACTATCAAGCTGCTGGAATTAATGGCGTGAGCCTGTGGCAGTTAAAGCAGTAGCAGGATCGTTTGTACTCCCACAGCGAGGTTAAATCAGGCTAGCCAAGTGGCTACAGAGAATTATACTTCTGCAACAACCTCTTTTTTTTTTCCCTTAAACTGTTTTGTTCATCTGCCAGTAACCACATGGTTCTAAGGCTAAGGATTCCTTCTTGCTTTTTCCCTTTAAGACATGGTAAAGAAATCTGGCTCTCATCTCTGTACTTGAAATAAGACAAGTTGTACAGATGGTGGTTTGTCTTCAGCTGGTATTTTAAGAAAAGCCTGGAACAAACTTATTCCTCCACAGGATCTTACCTCTCCTCAACAGATTAGCAAGCTGCAAACTGACAACTGTTAAACACTTGCAGCACATTCAAATACACAGCAACCCAGATCACTGCCTTTCTTTTTGAAGAGTGTCCTCCTGCCTCTTTTGATGCTGGCAAGAGACTTAATCAAAATCAGACCCAAAGGAATGAAAAAACTCAGAGTCCAGGCTGGTTTCCTGGAAACTGACAGTCAGCTGATCCGTCCTGGAGATAGTGCTGCTCGCTGTGCCTGGCTCCATCCTCACGTACTCCCGCGAGTCTGCCCGCAGCCGCACGCCAGGGCTGGGAGCCAGATCATTGTTAGTCACTCAGGAAAAGGGGCCAGCACCATCCAGCTTGCACTGACCAGGACTCCAGAGGCAGTGGAAAGGTAACCCCGATGGTTCTTCCGCCGTGATGCAGGCTCTTAGCAGCAGCTCTGGAACAGGAGGGGATCTCGCTGCTGAGGGACCCCGCGGCTACCGGAGATAGTAATCAATGGCAGCAGAGAAAGCGGCAAACCCTCCGCAGCCGATGGCTCCGGCCTTCACCCCGGCTGCAAGGGCAGAGAACGAGACACAACAGGAGAGGTGTTTTTCTGCCTCAGCTCACACTGTGCTGGCTCAATCAAAGAGCTCAGATCTCCCAGAACCCAGCGATCCGCTACCAGGCCACACTGGCACTACTGCTGCCCAAGGTGAGGGTGGGAACCTGGCAGATACTGGACTGGCACAGCCCACTGGCCGGGTGCTGCCTTGTCACGTCTCCCTGCAAGGGACAGACAATGCCAGTGGCCACTGCTGATGTCAGTGCACTCTGATCTGAGCGCTGCAAGTGGACAAGGGAGGGAGAGGAAGAGCAGCTACTGCTTTGAAAGCTCTAAGAGGATTAAAGGCCAGGATAAATGCAATTTAACAAGCTCAGATAGAAGCACTTTCAAAAGCACTTTCTTTTATTTTATGACCTGTGAAGAGGTTGTTTTTTTCTTAAAGGGAGAGAAGTTTTGACATTTCTGATGTGCACAGCAGCTCTCTTCCTACTGGGGGCTTTTCTCCAGATGATGTTAGCACTCAAGGCATCCCAGAGGCCCCACTAGTGCCTGCTGGACTAAAATCCCAGTGCTCCTGCTTCTTTTACAGCTACATAGAATTGTGTGAATTGGTAAGTGAGAAAGGAGAAAAGCATTTTACACGCTGTGCAGATTCACAAAGTAACTGCCAGCGAAATAGTTTATGTAAGTAGAGCTCTGTTAACACAAGAGCTGTAGCTTTCAGAGAGTTGCTCTGTGTGTATTTTTGGCTCCCTCCCCACAACACCACAGAAGACTGTGGACAGCAAACACCCATTTCCTCATTTTTCTTTCAAGTCAGTTCTGTTGCTTTTCCTCCAATCTCACAATCCTGTACGACCAAGTCTTCCCTACCCACACAAATCTTCCAAGCTGACAGGAAAGCAATAGAGAGCAGTTCTGGAGGCCACTTTCACGGTGACATCACCATAACCTCTGCTAAGAGATTTGTAGCCTGCGCTCCGTTAAAAACACTGCACGTTGCATAACCAGAGTCTTATCCCAGAAATAGTTCAGAGCAGGCAGGACCCACCTCTGAAGCCGATTGCTCCTCCTGTGATGCAGCCACTAATAACACTGTTCTTCCAGTCCGACTTCCCGCGATACTGGGGAATTACCAAGCAGAGTCAACAAGTCAATACGGAATAAACACTCAGTATCTGTACTAATACCCCAAGAGATTAAATGACCTTCCAGCCCCTTTTCAGCTGAGGCTGCTTTTCCCTCTACTCTCAGCAGATGGCCCCCCGCACTCCCAAGCATCCCGGGGAAGAGGAAGGATCGGGTCACGGGCAGAGGCAGATCCGCATGGTGCAATGCAGCGCTATGGCACAGATCCTCAGCTGACCAGCACAGCCCCAGAGAACAGCACCGTGCACTGGCACCAGCTCTGACGTTTTCAAGGCACTGTAACTCCATTAGAAGAACACCAAGCCTGGCTACACAGCCTGGCCCTCAGCACAGGCGAGACCCGCAGCGCCCTGCTGAGAGAGATGTGCTGTTTCCAGAGCCAGAGCAGGCTAGTTTCCTACCAGAGCAGCGACCTCTCCACTGTGTAAGCAGGTACACTTGTCTTCTAGGTGAGCTAAGAAATAATTGTGCCTTTTAATTCAAACACAGACCTCAAATTAATAACAGGCTATGTCCCTGATTAAGAACATGGATGGCAGATTTACCACTGAGCTGTGCAAGGTCATTTCTCACCTTAGGGGCAAGGTGAAAATAAGCCTGTTATTTAAGAACTTTCATCACAGATCCCCTTTCTGCATATGGAATTTTTAGAGGCTCAAATTATGATGTTGCAACTCCCCTTTTGACATTTTAAAGTAACAACAGTACTCAGAGCAAGGGTTTTAAAAAGTAATCCCTACACCTGCAAATACATTCAGGACTTGAACTGTGAAGGACTTTGCTGCTGCTCTTCTGCTTGTTGTCTGAGAATGGTTCTGAAGGCAGGCTTCAAAGCTGAAAAGCTTTGATGGAAGAAACAGAACCAACCAGCCTACTCCCTTTCCCTATGTGGGTATTCAGTATTTGTTTGGATCTAGTAAAAGACATTGAGAAAACACCTCTTAATGCCTAAGAAGTTATTACTCACAGACTCCACCACACATTCAGTGCAGGAGAACATGGCGCCCACGATGGCAAAGTTCTTGGCGTAGGAGATGCCTCTCTGCCCCATATCTTTGAGGACCTCTTTAGCAGTGGGTGTGCGATACGGGTCCTTGGGATCAAACCCAACGTTGGTGTCGATGCCAGCTGTGAAGACACCAAAAGCACCTCCCAGAACAAACCCTGTAAAAGACAAACAGTATAAAATGAACCTTGGGTGGATTTGAGCTGCATCTTCCCCATGGGCACCAGAGCAACTCTCACTGTCAACAACACCGTGAAACTGGGAGTGCAGGAGCATGAAGGGCCTAGGGATACTAGTGTTGCTGACACACTCCTTGCTGCCAGTCCCTACCGAGGAGAGGCTGAGGAGAGGCACCTCTTCCTTTGCAAGGAAGGCGGACAGACAGAGATCCCTCCCTGGGACCTGTGACAGACCGGAGGAGGCTTAAAAAGACCATTAAACACGAGGGTTCCCGTGCAGATTCCTCTCCATCCAACCCTTTCCCGAAGCCACGGGGAACCCCTGCCCCTTTACCCCACCGGTTGGCTGCCTCGACCCCGTCCCTCCAGCCTCCCCGAGCTCCCTCCCCCGCTCTCGCCGCACCTCCCACGCAAGCGAGAGCCGCCTTGAAGGTGCAGCTTTCCATGGCCCGCTCCACCATCTTCTGCTCCTCACTCTTGGGCGGGATGGGGATGCCGCCAAAAGCGGCGGGGTCCCAGGCGCGGGGCCGGCGCTCCTCGCCCACCAGATACCGTAGCAGGAGGCTGTATTGCAGCGGCGGGGGAGGCTCCGTGCCCCCCGAAGAGGAGGACGAAGGCACCGCCACCATGACCGACCTCAGGCAGCGACTCGACACCGGGTCGCGGCGCCGGGGACGCGGCTCCCGGCAGCCATAGCGGCGCGCGAGGGCCGAAGGGAGTTGTAGTTCCTTCGAGACGAGGAGTCGGCAGCTCTGCGCGGCACTGAGACTACATATCCCAGCGTGCCCCGCGATGGCGCCGCATACTACCGAACTACAGCTCCCGTCAGGCCCCGCGGGACGGAGCGACGGGGCGGGACTGGCCCGGCGGGAACTACATTACCCGGCACGCCGCGCACCTCCCCTCTGGCGGCCGTTGGCGCTGCTGCAGGTGAGCTGAGGGCTCTGGCTGCCGGAGCATCTCCGAGCGGCAACGGCGGCGGCGGCAGCAGCAGCAGGTGAGCGCGTCTCGGGTTCGGGCTCCGGCTGGCGGCATCACCCGGGGCAAGCCCCGAGCTGGGGTGCCGCAGTGCGGGCCCGAGTTCCCCGTGCCCTAGCTGAGGCGCGGGGAAGGGGCGGGAAGGTCGGAGGTGTCGCGGCGTCGGCGCCGCTCCCCCTTTCCCCCTCCCGTTTCAATTCCCCCCCCCCCCCCCCCCCCCCCCCCCCACCCCCCCCCCCCCCCCCCCCCCCTCCGCTCCCTTCCCGCCGTCCCTCACTGACAGCGCTGCCGTCGAGGGGACAACAGGTCCCGCGGCGGGGCGGGCGGTTACAGCTTCTCCCCGGGGCACCCCTCCATGGAGCGGCCGGGACCAGAGCAGCGGATCCGGGCGGTAGTTGTGGTGAACACCGGGTGCCGCCGTCGTTGCCGGTGCAGAGACCGAGTCCCGCCAAAGCCCCCCGGGGAGCGGTGCTGGTGCGGGGAGCTCAGCGCTGCAGCACCCGGGCTGCTGGCCGAGGCTGGAGCCCGAGCGGGCTGTGATTTGCGGCCACAGCCTTCCAGCGTCGAGGCGAGAGCTGGAGAGCCTCATGGCACCAAGGGTGCGAGCTCCTGGCCCGGGCTCAGCACCAGGTGCCTCCGGGAGGCGAGGGGCAGGTGCCGGGCCAGGCTCCCCCCCTTTCCCCGGAGACGCGGTTGCCTCCGGCGTAGGGCGGCGATTTTCCTTCAGGACTTCCAAAGGGTTTAGAGAATAAGCTGCCCCAAAATGCAGCCTTCGCGGGTGTGAAATCCTGTCAGTCCCTGGGCTGTTGGCAGCTGGCTCTGTGCCGGTGAGGTGAGAGATGTCGCTTTTCCAACGCTAAAAACCTCGGTGCTTTGCTTGTGCTCATTTTGCTCTGTCTGTCTTTCTCGCTCTTCTCGACCAGAGTCAGTTATCTGCTCAGTTCGGCACCAGGGAAAATAGTTATGCTTTAGAGTTTTCTTCTTTTGCTTCTGATTTTTTTCTATTTTACATTTTAAAAGTCACCCACAGGTTTTCAAGCCCCTGAGAAAGAGCTGTGCTGGCTTCAGTGGGATGCTCGAGTCAATAATTGTGTCAATTTCAAGAACTGAAAATGATGTAAGAGCTTTAATAATTATTTTAAAAGAACATGTTAGGTGTGAAATGTTCCCGGTTCCTCAAAACGCAGCTCTTTAGAGATCCCGAAGTAATCAGTTTTCTCCTTTTTTATCCTTTGAGTGTAGTTTTGCTTTAGGACTGGATAGGTCGTTTTAAATGCCAATTTAAAATGGTTTTTACTACAAGCATTTGATTGTACGAAGTTTGGGTTTTGACTTTCCTCTTAAATTCCACTGCCCTCTTCTGGCTGGATCAGGAAGCTCCCCATGGCCCCTGCTCTTCCCTCTCCACTTGATTTTTTACTCCTTTTTACTGTTTGTCGGTTGGGTTTCTGTTTGTTTTGTTGCTTTGGGTTTGTTTTTGAAGGGCAGAAACCGTTGAAAAGCATGCTGTTAAAATCTTTCCAAGGTAGACAAGGTTGCTGCAGGATGATCTCCCCGAGGAGCACTGAACTTTAGATTTCAATCTTCCAAAATAACCTAGTTGGGCTGATCTGGGCGTCACACTGCAAAGCCTGTATTCCAGAGGTGGAAAAAAGGTTTGGGATGTGAGCACTGAGTTTACACATAGAGTTGGAATAGTGTTTTCACCTTCTTTGCTCCTGGCCTCTGGAGAAATGTTGGGTTAGTATTTGTTTGTAACTATAACGTATTTAGAAATATTTTGTAAACACAATTCTACAAATGTTTGTATTTGTAAGTATTTGTGTGTATACATATGTTACATCTCCTTCCTGTGGGTATTTAAATAGTTTTCTCTTCCTATTCATGCTGTTTGTTGTTCCACACGTGGAGAAATACCTGTGCTTCAGTAGTTGCATCATCTCCCCTGCCTGAGCAGGCTTTTCATGCGATGAAATCAGATGGAGGGTTAAGGCTTGGAGAGAGAATCTGAGAGTTCAGCACATCTCTGATCAGTTGTTCAAATGCAGCTTCCAGCTGTTGCTTTTTCATCAGCCTGGCAGTGTGAGCTACACCTTCACTGGCTCTTCCCAGTGCAGTCCCTGGAATCACACTTCATCTCGGAGCTGGTGAGCCCAGTGTGAGAGCAGAGGTGATTTTTACCCTTGCCTGGCCCCAGCTGAAACATTTCTGCTGGGTGTGAATGTGCCCCTTGTGGGATGGCAGCGTTGGGTGCAGCTGCTCAGCTCTCCAGCCCTGGGTGGATGAGATGCTCCAACGTGCTCAGTGACTCTTTCAGCAGAGGGCAGCACATGGGGATATTAAATAATTGTGTTTCACTTGACCTTTGCAGTGACTCAGTTTTTCTCCCACACTTCAGTATTCTCCAAACAGGATAAACGTTGGAAATAATGGGGGTTTTGTCTGAAATCCTGTTTTTGCCTACATCTCTTAGCTGTAGAGCTTCCAGGTTTTGAATAGGCTCTGCCTGTCCTTTTTGGCATTGCTATTAAAAACTTTGTTGTTTTATTTTTTTTTTCTTATAGCACTCAACTTTATTTTGTAAAGCTGCCAGTTCCAGAGTCTTTTCTGAAGTTATCTAACTGGGCAGCAAGTGGAAGTCAGCAGTCATTAGATTAAATCCATTCTTTTTCATTCATGCCTACCAGCTTGTACCTTTTTGCCCTTACCAGAACCATGATGATCTAGAAGAATAAAAGCAAGAGGGGGTAAATTAATGGATATTTTAATGAAAAAAAGTTTTCAGTCCCACCACAAGCAGGAGAAAATGTAACTGCTTTGCAGGTGCTCCCAGTGTTCACCTTGCCTCCTGGGTAGCAAAGAGGTTTCTAGAGTGTGCTGGGCCCTGCTGGACTCTGGTTCTGCCATCAGTGTTTTCATTCTATAGTCTGCTTGTCTATTAAGTCTTATACTTTCCCATTTCTCATCCAGGTTGTGAATGTGGGGGTTTTTGGGTGTATTTTTGTTGTTATTTCTTTTTAAAATTTTAGGCTTGAAAGGGTGTGGGAGAAGCTAAGTGCTTTGTGAATTATACCTACATTCAGTGAAGGGCAGTTTAACTTCTGTAACTTCCTTTGGTTTATAAGAGTTCAACCCATTTCTTTGAGAGTGTAGTTATTTTCTCTGTGGTTGAGGGTACAGTCACTATCCTGGCAAACAGGTAAAATACTGAGAAAAAGGCTATTTTATAGCTAGATAGCAGGTATATGGGAGTTAAAAGCAAAAAGGCATCCTGACTCACTGTTTTTTATATATTTTGTTTAGGTCAGTCTAAGGTAAGCTGCAGAGAGATTTCAGTCCAATCTCCTTTTAGGATCAGCAGACTTGTTCCTTCTGACTGTTCTCAGACTCAGGAGGAACAGGATGTGGCTTCTCAAGATGATTGTTTGATCCTCTCTGCTCTGTAACATTTTATATCTCAAAGTGCACATCCTTTTTGAAAGTAAGGTGGTTTCTTGATGTTTGTCCCATTTCAGCAAGTTCCTCCTTCCCTTCCTCACACAATATCCCTAATATTACACATAATTTCATCTTCACTGATGAAATGTGAAATGCACTCGTGTTGGAGCTCATGGTCTAAAAAAAGATCTGCATGAAGTTTCAGACATCATCATCTCCCAGGGATTTCAGCTGTTGCTATAGAAGCCTAAATTCTCTTCTGAGAGACCTTTCCAATAGAAAGTTGCCACTGGAGGAAAGTTGTCATGGAAATATGCAGCAAAAAGAGAATGGAAATCTCAATTTGATGACTGTTACATAGGCTCAGCCAACTCAGTGAAGTGGCTTCATATCTGGAGATGTGATTCTGCAGATTCCCTTCATTACGTTCCAGTGGACTGGAAAGCTACAGACCAGGACCTAAAGAAATCAATTATTTAACATTTATATAACCAAAGTTACCTTCTCAACTCAATGATCTTCATGTTCAATCCAAAGTCAAGTTTCCTTGCTGCATAATAACATCCAAAAAGCAGTGTGACATGATTCCCTAGGCTGCCCAACCCTCCAGGTGGGGAGGTGAGGTGCCTTTGGAGCCAAGTGTGTGGCTGTGGCACAGGGTTATCAGTTCCCTGGTGCCCAGCCTCTGGGGTGGGCATGGAGAGCAGTGTTACCTGCAGCTGGCACTGCTGCTTCTCCAGTTGAAGGAATCCTTTGCAGGTGATGTTGGGGATTTCCAGCAGCCTGGTTCTAATGTGGGATGAGCTGTAGCCCAGCTTTTTGATACCTCTGGCCAGTGACTGCTCTGAAAGGATTGAGCTGCCACTGTTGAAATGAGGCTTTCAGCTCCAGTTTTTAGATGACTAAAAATAGTTAATTTTGCAAGCCTCAGTGCCAGTTCAGATCTGAACAGGAGTCCTTTGTGTCCAGCTAAATGGTGCTATAAGCAGAGCTCTCCATAAATTTCTTGTCCACTTACACCATTACTAAGTCTTGTTGGTTCCCTGGTTTCAAGCTTTTTGTGTCTTGCTTACTAAAGCCTCCTGATCTCTAATAGATGTGATTAGGAGTGAGCAGCCTTTGAACATCTATTCCCAGTGTCACCATGGTAACTGCTCTAAGAGGTTCTTGCTGCTAGAAGGTTTCAAGCTCTGAGGTACAAGGGGACAAAACACTTTGTCTGTTTGTACAGTTTCAATCAGATCACAGTTAACATCAAAGAGGAAAAATAACTTGATTTTTAATAAGTGAATGTTAATGGCACTGAAAGGAGTAAGGTTGGTTCTGGAGTTCATCAAATTCAAGCTGGCTTGTGTGTGTTCTCCTGCTCTCCTCACTTCTGTGTTCCCAAACCACTGTGGGCTTGCTCCAGACCCTCAGCTGCTGTGCACCAGCCTAGCAGTGTTAGCTGGGTGATAACCAGAGTGAGCTCCCTGCTGTTCAGGATTTCCTAACCTTCCCCTTCTCTCACATCTGCTTTCCTTCCCAGATTCCCATTGCTTGGCCAATCAACCCTCTTTTGCTCTGTAATGACAGTTGTTTCTTTAGCCTTCTCCACGTGAGGGGTTCAGTAAAGCCCCTCATGATAATTCAGTCACCTCAGAGGGCTGGTTTGCTTTGAAATATATATTTATTTATGGTAAACAGGTCACCAACTGCATAGGCTGCTTCCTCCTTCTCATGCAGTCTCTTCTCTTGCTTTGTTACCTTCCCATTTGACTATCTGTTGGGGATTTTAAATCATCAGTTGCTTTTACAGAAACTTGGAGAGCTGAGTACCTATTTTTGCTGCTCTCTCACTTCATTAGCTGTGCCTTCTGCTTTTGGCATTTAAGCTTCTACCTTTCAGTAGGGGAGGCTTCCATTTGTGCAAGGGGCTGCTCAGGCTCTGGTCTGGAGCAGGAAAAAGGAGGCTGAGCTTATGGACCTTTAGCAGAAGTGCAGTTTGTGTTCACTGTGTGTGACAACTGCTGTGACAGTGGTACTGTGCACCTCTGGAAAGAGTCCTCCCTGCCTGGAGGATGAGTCCCTGCTGATGAAGTGCTGATATTTGGCCTTACCTGTCTCAGGCAGCATAATCCACATGCAAAGATCTTTTTTTGCTGAGCTTCAAACTGCTCGTGATTGATTTGAGTTATAATGTTTATTGTGTGCCAGATTTGGTTTAAAATCTGAAGTAATTGTGACTATTAACCAAAATCCAAGGAAATAATTGTCATAAGAAATCCTGAAAGCAGAACCTGGATCTTGGAATGGAATTTTCTTGCATTTTTAAATAGTTTTTCCTTAACACTCCAGTTCATAGTGGGAGGATCTCAGTGTTTGGACACTTCAAATTTCAGCTGCATGGTTGAATTTCTCAAGTGTACAAAGTCGATTTGAAAGTTTAAGCAGCAGCCAACATGTTTGTTCATATAAACTGTGTGGAAGCAAGGGATTGCTGAACTTTAGTCTCCCTTCTTTGCTGGATTTGGTTACATCACCAAAGCCAAGCTCTTGTGCTCTGATTCCAGGTGCCCAAGTGTAACAAAGTCCTCTGCAAAGCTGCTGACTTACTACATGGGAGCTAAACACAGTCCTTCCTAGCTTGTGCTATTTTGTCAGTCATTTAGGAGCCCTTGTTCCCTTACCTACATGGGGTAAGGATAATAACCAGATGAATTATTAAGCCACTGCAATGAAGAGCTGATTTGGTTCAAGTAACCTATAAAGATGTGGAGAGTAAGAAGAAGATGGGAACTCTAAGCCATTGCTATATGGGGAATCAAAACTTACTGAGAGCAGCTTTATTTTTTTTCTGAGATCCTGATCTTTATTAGAGGACTGTTTCATCTCCTGGGACTTGAACTCCTCCAGCTTCATCTGTTTTTTCTCTGATAATTTGTCCCAGTTTTTGTTGCTGCCGGGCTCCCCGCGATGCTCTCTAGATCTAGGCAAACCCTGCAGCTCTGCTTCCATTCAGGGGCTGTCAGCAGTTCCAGTCCAAATCCCTCTGAAACAAAGCTAACAGCAGCTCAGCTCTGTTATTTGCATCACCCTGTAAATGCCCCAACAAGCTGCGAGCAGTGGGACAATTCCTGCACCATCCCGTGGGGGATTTTTCCTTCTAAGGCAACCTCCAGCACACATCTTCCCCAGTCCTTAATTTTCCTGCTCTATTGTCAGTGCTCAGCGAAAATGTAATTAAAATAGTGTTCTTTTCAAGGCTCCTTAGTGTTCTAATGGATACCTGTTGTCATTCCTTTCCCATTAGGTGAGAAAATGCAAGTTTTTCCAGCGTGTGATCCCCCTTGGACAAGAAGCAAAGGGATCAAGTAGGGTTGTGCAGCATTTTGCCTGTGTAGGTAGTAAAAACTTGCTGTGCTACTTGAATATGGTAATTCTTTGTGAATTGTTAATGAATGCCACGTTATAACCTATATATCACAAAACTAGCAATGAGGAATGATGAATAGAGAGATTCCCTTTACCCCGAGTCTTTTGGTTAGTCATTGAAATAAAAAAAAAATCAGTTAAAGAACACAAAGTCTCCCCTTTTCAGGGTAGAGATCTGAGTATTGTCTTTTGCACATACTTGGATTTATCTGCATTTTGGGTAGGAGGGAGACTGCAGTGAAGTTGTCCTTGGTTTGTTGCTGTGTTTCTGATGCCTAATTGCAGAGAAAATGGGGTAAATGAGTGCAAAAGGGATCTGAGACTTATTTGAAATATGTGAAATGCAATGAATGCTCCTTCACCACATTGAGTTCCCTCCTCATTTTGCCTTTTTTCTGTGTGTGTTGGTCTTCTTTTTTTTTTTGGTAGTTGTCTGTCAACTCTTCAGTGTTGTGCTCAGAAATGACAGAAATGCTGAGAAATGCTCCTGCCTCTTACAGACTCTTACTTTTGAAACAGGCAGTTTCCTAATTCTATTTTTGACTTGGTGGCTGTTCCCTTGGAAATTTTCAAGTTGTTGTCTGGTCTTCTGAAATGTTGGCAATGGGCTCCAGAGGAAGCTGTTTTTCTGGTTTCTTACAGCACTCTGTGTTCCATAAAACATATCTGTCTTTTTTCCAAATGTAATAATTCTAGTCTCTTCCACCAACAGATATTTTTCTCTAGTTGCAGGTCAAAGCCGGGAGCTGTTCCACAGGCTGAGTTCCTCAGGTGTGAGTGGGAACACAGAACTGTGTAATAGTCTCTTAAAAAACCTGGGAAATCAAAATACAATAAAAATAGTCCTCCAAGCCAGCACACTGGGTTTTCTTGCACTGAAGGAGCTTTTTTGGCACCAGTTGCAGGATTTCACTCTTTATCCACCCGTTTGATCAGCATCATCTTGCTCATTGCAGAGTGGTTCTTTCTGTCCCAGTGGTGCCCTGTGATTGACTCTGCAAATGTCCACTCACTGCTTGAACTTCCTGACTTCTGTAGGAGAAGGGAGAAAATAAAGAAGCTTGTATCAGTGATGGACAAAAAGGAAGAAAGGATGGAGTAAATGCTCTCCCAGAGCCATGGCCTGACTCCTCTAACACCCACTGTCTGATGCAGACTTTCCTTTGTAGTTGTTTTTTTGTTTTATAACTCCAGACAGTCCTGTTCCAAGCCTTGGAACTGAATTAGAGGCTTGCTTTAAAATGACATTGTTATTGACATAATAGCCTTGTTTATGGAATTTCTCTCCCTTGTAATTAAGGTTGTTGTGTGCACAAAAGCAGTTAAATATAGCATAAATATCTGTGAATGCAAAGATATTTTAAATCTTGTTCCTTGTGCAAGCCTTTTTGAAAAGCTTTTTCTGTGAATTTGCTTCTCAAATGAGCTAGAAATTCTGTCCTTTGCCCATTCCACTAAAATGGTATCTCATCCATGTTTGTTCTTATAAAATTGCACAGTCAGTGCAAGTTGCACCCAAAAGCATTTCAATTTCTCAAAAAAACACTGTTTTGAAGGTGGATTGGTTAGTGGGCTTTGGTTTTACTCTCTCAGACCTCATTGTAGTCCTAAGAGCTGGTGGGTTGAGCAGCTTATGAGCAGTGTGCTCACTGTTATTTTCTCTGTCAACCCAATTTAAGAGCTGGGTGAGAACCTGGCAGATACTTTAAGAAAGTTTATATTGCTACTTGAAATTGTTTTCTCATCCTGGCTGTGTGAAAGTAATTATAGTTCAGGCCCAGGACAGACCACAGGCTTTATGACCATGACCAACTCACTGTAGCTGTCTGTTTCTGGGCTCTTGGTTCATTAAACAGAAAGGCAATTTTTTTAATTCAGAAGGTTTGGTGCTGATTATTTCTTTGGTCTATGTAAAGAGATGGGGTAATTATAGCAGTAAGTGCTACCAGAAAACCTCTAACAAATGTACTGTCTGGTCTTGTTGGCTTTGGGAAATTGTACTCCAGTGTTCCAGCCTGTCTGCCCAAGCTGGAGCATGTAAATGCTGCCACTGTCTCCTTGTTGCATCCAAGCATCTTCATTTTTAGGTTTAGCTCCAGTTATATTTATCAAAGCTAAAAATATATTTGTGACTGAAATATAGAAGCTCATCCCCCCCTCCCCACTCCCCTCATTTCAGTTCTTTCTCTTGGCTGGAGGACAGCAAAACCTACTGAGCTGGCAGTGCTGCTCTCCCCTGAGCCTGTAGGAACTCACCAGCACTGGCAGAGAGGGTGCTGCTCCAGTCCAACAAGGGTGCTTGTTTGCTTCAGACAAAGGTTTTCAGCATGGTGTATGTGACTGATGTCCCTCCTATTTCTGAGTTCAGGGGCTAGAGACCTGAAGTTGTTTGCTTCACAGTCAGTTTTTTTTTCAGCAGCATCCTCTCAGTTTTGAAGGTGGCCCATAAAGCTGAGGGAAGGACTTGCAGATCCTCTGCTGGGTACCAAAGTGGCCTCATTGCCTGTGTGTGCATCACTGAGCATGCTGCCACCTCCTCAGGGAGGAGAACACTGCATGGAGATCACAGTATCTAAACAACAAGGGACTGCTGCCTTATCTGAGCCATGAATGAGCTCACAACCTCTACATGTTAGATGGAAGTTCCAGTCTGTATTTTTATATAGCTAATAATGCTTGAGACCTGCCAAACATAGACCATGGTCACATGCAGAATGAGTCATGGTGTGGTCTTTTTCTTCTTCTGATGTTTTAAGCATCAGCATCACTTATACTCCAGGCTCATGCTGCTGGGAGAGAGTCCCACAGCAGTGCAAGAGAGAATTCCTGACCTGCAATCACAGTGAGGACATTGGAAGGTGAACAGCCCCTGGACAGAGATGGCTGAAAAGCTCAGTTCTAAATGCCTCAGGTTTCTGTGTTTGAAATTGAGATTTGGATTTGACTTCTTGTATCCCCTGATTCCTCTGACTTGATGCTATCTTTGTCTGCTTTAACTCCATTAAGACCTCTGGCCCTTTTCTTCCTCTTTTCAGACACTGTTTTCTTCAGAAAGCTTAAAGAGGAACATTCTTGAGCATTGCCACTCTTGTCCCTTGTTTGCTCTCTTCTAAATAAAGAACAGATTGATGCTTCTTCTTAGCTCAAAAGAAGTCACTTGGGATGGATTCTAGTTACTACTTGTGTAAAAACCTCTGTTAATGTGTCTTCCCTTCCTGCAAGAACACTTCTACTTTTTAAGGCAATACTGGAGCCAAGGGAAATGTCATCAGGTGCCCTGGCCGTGGCTGCTGGCACACTGGGGGAGAGATTATCAGTGTGGAATAGAAAAGCTTCTGTGGTTTCCCCTGAAAAATGCCCTCTTTCTGTGGCCACCCCCTTGCCTTCCCCCGTTGTGTCAGGCAGGCTGAGCTGGGGTTTGTGCTCTCTGCCCAGTGCCCAGTTCTGTTGGGATGATGGGAGGCTGAGAGAAACTTCATCTGCTTCACAGCTTGAAGCATCTCTGTGTTTCAGAGGTGGGATGCAAATGGCTTTCTTGCATAAATCCTCTTGGTTTTGATGAAACTCTTAATATTTCTCCTTCCCCTGAGTAAGCAAGTTGCGTGTGTGTGTGTGTGTGTGTGTGTGTGTGTGTGTGCTGAATGCCAGAGCCCTGGGAAGCCAGCTTGCTTCCGTATGTGAATCATTGCTCAAGCAGCTCTCTGTCTCACTGCAATGTGGTTTTCCTCTCAGGGAAGTACTCAAGCCCTGAATTTTCAGTCTGGCTTGCACATGCTGTCAGAAGCTAGTGGGAGACAGTCTTCTTTTTAATGCAGAAAAGACAACAAGCTTTTACTGTAAGTATTTGAATCTCTTTTACTTTTGAAGATGGGAACTGTGTTATCTCTAGATGGGTTCTAGGATCAGTAATGGGTTCTTGGAAATAATGGACCTGCTTTGCTCAACAGCACTTTTTTTTCATAGAATCTCACTTTAAACGGCATGAAATCAAAAATGTATAGTGCAAATAATTCTGTGTTAGCTGAAAATGGGATGGGGGGGGAGGGATGTGTCTAAAAACCATGGGGAAAAAAAAAGAGAATCCCACCAAGTGAGTCACCAATCTGAGCTGCTGTATTTTTCCTCTGCTCAGCTACACAGATTTAGTGACAGAAGGGTTGAAGCTGTTTCTCTGCCTGTTTCTGCTTTTGGTTGTTTGGTTGGGGTTTTTTTCCCTAGCAATTTGAGGTTGTCCTCCAACAGTTAAATGAAGCAGGAGCACAAGCAGACTTTGCTGCTGCACATTCACATAGTCCAGTCAGGAAAGGGCAGAAAGGAAGAAGTTGCTGAGCAGAGAGGTTTGGCAGCTGGCATCCCTGGGGGGGGATCAGGGGAGGTGTTGGGGAGCAGGTCCCCTGTTGTGACAGCAGCAAAGAGCTCTTTGGGTTCTCAGCAGGACTCTTTAATTGTCACAGTTGAGCAGCTGTCCTTAGAATTGGACTGTGCACTGAGGTATGATCATAATAACAATAGTATTAAGAGCATTTATAGAGCTTGTTAATATGGTCAAGCTATAGAGCTGTTAATTAAGTCCTGTGTGTGTAGCAGTAAAGGGATTACTGGTAGAACTGGTTTGAAAACAGGGATTCTCTACCCCATTCTCTTGCACACAGTCAGTTCTAGATGACCCCTACTAATCCTTTCTGTCTCACCATCCAAAGGGACTGATTTTGTACCTCTTCTACCCTCTCTGAAGTGCTGTGTGCCCCTGGGAGCTCAGCAGGAGGGATCATATTTGATTTACTGAAATAGTGAAATTGTCTGCACAGTTGGACAGAGAACTAACCCAAGCATGCCTCAGCCAGACAGGCACACGTGTGTGTACTGCCCATTCCCCTTCTAGTTCACTTCCAAGATAGTTTAGTTTCTTCTTATGTAGCCCACCAAGGTGGGTCTGTCCATCCATCAGTGGTCCTTAGCTGTAAACTGTGGATGCTGGTGCTGGAATCTGTTCCTGTTCAGTCTGGGTGTTCTTAAAATGCAGAAGTTCTGGAGCTACATCCTCATCTTTTCAAAGAATCCTTTCTGTTACAAGTGCATCCTGCCACTGATAGAAATGTTCAGAGGTTCCCAGTTCGTTTACTTTAAGTGATCTATTCTGCACTTGAATGGAAGACAAGTATCTCCTTGATCAGGCTCTGGAAGCTATCCCTTATTTCTCTGCATTCTGATGGATGGAAGATGGGAGTCAGGGAAACATCCCAGCATGTGGCAAGCTGTGTGGCTGCTCACTTAAGCACTGTTTGACAGCTGTTGATTTATCTCATTTGTACTTTTTTTTTTTTTTACTGTGGGGATCCTTTCCAAGGCACATAAATGAGAGTATCTTCATAAAAAGGCTATTTAGTGAACAGTTATGATCCCATTTTTCTAAGTGGGAAAACTAAGGTATTGAATATGGATTACATGACTGAGGTAGTGCAATAAATCTGTGCTGGAGCTGAGGATGGACTTGTGTGGAATCCCAAGTGATCTTGTCTCTGTGTCTGTACCTACCAGGCAGGGTGACCATCAGCCACATGCTGTGTCTCTGCCAGCCCAAAAAACCCCCCCCATTCCTTCTCTCTTGTAGCTACATCTACCCCCTGTGCTACAGGAAGAAAATAAATGTAATGGCAGGTAATTATCACACAAACCACTTGTAATTATTCTTAATTTCTTTAGCAATTATATAGCTCTTGCTCTATCTAAAATGAAACCCTCTTTTCTTGAGGGTTGGCAAAACATGAAGTGTTACCCGTGTGTGTCACTTGCTTTGTGCTGTATTCCCAGGGACAGGAGTTCAAAGAACCTGGATTAATGAGCAGGAGCTGCCTTGCAATGGTTCCAAGACATTTTGTTCTCAATGTGCAATATACTGAACATAAATTAAACCCATCTATTCAGGACAGAGTCATATTGGGGAAAGCCCAGAGTGACCTCATTCTTTACAATCGTTATGTGGATGTAACTTCAAAAAGGAAGTTTGGAATCAATACAGAATTTTTATTCTCCTTCAATCTTCCCTTTGATTTGTGGCTCCAAAGTGGGGATGTTGCCACTGTGTGAACTGGTGGATTTTTGCTGCTTGCCTCTCCTCAGTCTCAAACATCATGAGAGAACTACAGCTTCTAAAAATGCATCCTCCAAATCCTGCAGTGTGGAATCACTTCCTAGATGCAGTTTTGATATGACTTCATAAAATCTGGGATTTATTGGCATGGTAGGTGTGTTCTGCCACCACATGCTTTCATGTACACTCTCCCAGCATGGCTGGCCCTGCCTGTCTCCCTATAAATACAGGTTGCCACCTTGCCCTTCTGATTTTGTTTTTTTCTTCATGCATCCATCAGTAACACAATGAACACGGTTCAGAATTGCCACGTTTATACCTCTGCCCTGGAGTTACTGACAGAGCATATAAACTCTTTTTGTCCTTTCAACCTCACCAAGAAAATGCATCCACTCAAACCAGAGAAGCATGGTGGATGGTGCTGGTAGCCAGCACAGAGTGATGGTTCAGGGACTGCACCATCCAGCTGGTAGCTGCTGCTGTCCTTCTAGAGGGATAATGAGCAGAAGATTACAGACAAATGAAGATTTCTGTTTCCATAGCCCCTTGTTGTTTGTAAGATGAGGGGGACAGGGAGGTAGCAGAGTTTCTCTTCTGAGATGTGTAGTGGTGACTGGTTAGATAATCATATTGAGAAAGGAGGAGGAGGAGATTGAATATCCATGTGCAAAAATCATACAGGAGGAGCATGTTCCAGACATTTTGAAGTATGGCTTTGGCTTGATTTTTGAGCATCAGTCACTGTTCTGGAGGATGGTTCTGGGTTTTTTTATCTAGAGAAGCAGAAAAAGTATCTGCATTTTCCTGTCTTAAAAATGGCCAGTAATATGGAATAAGGACAAGAGCAATGCAGCTAAATAAATCCCTTGTCCATATGTGCACACAAGAATTTTGTTATAACTTCTGCTTTTTTTTTTTTTTTCTTTTTTTGTGGGATCTAACTAAGAACAAAAGATTGACAAGCCCAACACTCCAGGGAGGACTGGTGTGGAGGAGGGTGGGCAGAAGGTTTTTGCAGTGTTCTCATCTGTCTGTGCCTGGAAAAGTCATCAGAGACCCTAACAGTTGTTGTGGGAAGAGGATTTTGTTCCAAGTAATGTTAAGACAGGGAATTTTTCAGTTCTTGCTCTGGTGTCAGTCTCGTTGGGATGCTTTTGGAAGCTGAGCTGATGGCTAGAAATCTGGCTGGTTGGAGCTGTCCTCACCTAGGCCACTTCTGATGTAATTTAGCCATCCTTGTAACCTTTCTGTACCTTTATCAACATTTGAACTCCTTGCAAAAGCCCCTGGATTCTTTAAGTGCCTAGCTCTTCTATTGTAGTACATTTTTCTCCACTCTTGAAAGTTGGAAAAAAAACCCACAAAACCCAAACCACCTTTGCTTGAGGTTTGCATAAACCCAGCAGAAATTTCCCTGCTATAACATACAGTCTGGACATGAAAATTTCCAAGTGATGTCTTTTCTCTTGGTACTTTACCAGCAAAACGTGAAAATTCAGCTGCAAATGAGATTGCAAAGCAAATCTGCTGAGGTAGACCAGAGGAAACTGATGCTCAGTGTTCTGGATCATGTTTCTAATTCATTCTTTTTATTTAGCCAGCAAAAGCAAGAAGAGCATTAAAGATAAAGTTTTGGGAGATGGATGTATCTTGTCTGTGCCTTTCAGTTGCTTTTGGGTGGAAGAAGGTGGTCTGGCTTGTGATTATTTGGAGGGTGGGGTCTTTTAAATCTAATTCTAATGAAAGCTAAACTTTGTACCAGCAATTGTCTTCACTTGGAGGTAGTGGTGGAAAGTTGCACTCAAGAGATCCTCAGAGACACTCAAAACAAGATTCACAAGCTAGAAAAACTAGAAAAAAGGAAGGGTGGTTGTGCTCAATACAGAAAGACCTGCCCTCTGAGTTAAAAGGAGCAGAGGCTGAAGGAAGGCTGCTAAAGATGATCAAAAGAATGCAAACAGTTTGGTTTTCATTCTTAGCCCAGTCTTGGTTTCAAGCAGGTTTTTCTGTGCCATCTATCTCCAAGCTACCAGTTATATATTGGACTGTCAGCTTCTCTGCTTTGTGACCCTGGCTTCATTCCTGATATCAGCTAAGGAATCAAGATGAGTCATATGGAAGCATCTGTCGAGCCTAAAAAATGTTGTTTGAAGTTAATTGATGTGCAAGGCAGAAAGGAATTCTATTTTAGCCCAGCTGGCTATCCTGCCATATAGCTTCCTACATGCCACTAGAAAATGCTTTACAGCTTACTGAACTTGTTAGATATTTCTGTGTTGCAGTTGATAGTTTGTCTGAAAATAGGAGAGATTGATTAGCTTGGAAGGAAAATAGTATAAGCATGATGCAGATTTTCACATGCTAAAAAAAGGCAGGAGAAACGTGATTTGATTTCATGAGCTGTATAATAACTGCTCTGAAACAGCCTCATCTGTTGTTGGAATGAAAAGAACTGAATTCCAGGTCATTGGCACTGGGGACTGTGGGTTTTCACCCACTGAAATCACTGACTTCTGTCCTTTGAGAGCCTTACCTGCCAGGTTGGTACTTCTCATTTTCCACAGCAGCTGGGCATTCAGAGAACCTGCCACCTAGGGCATTAATCTCCACATCTAGTAATGAGTTTTCCTAATTCTTTTTCATTCATTTTGCCAAAGCAACCTGAATGACTCTGCTTTCATTTGACTGGTTGAGTGACTGGCATCACACACAGACAGGAGCACCAAAGCCAACACTGTGCAGTAGGTGGGTGCAAATTGTTTCTGTCTCCAGCCCCTCCACAGAACCTTTGTTTCTCCAGTAATACTAATGATTTTTATTTAATTACTAGTGTCACTGCTACCTTACTGGGCTGTGAAATAATATTGCTTGCCATCACTCAAATCAACCTATCTGTTCTTTATAGTTATTTAGAGTAAAACAACTTGAAATAGTCAGCAGAACATGTTTTCTGGCAGTTGGTTCTGCAGGACTGGTGAATGACTGACTCCTTTGATGGGGAGCCAGGCCTTGGGATCCAGAGACATGGTGTTGTTTCTCCTGTGAGCTGAGAAATTCTTAATCCAGTTTTTCTAGCCATAAATTGGGAATTATTCTAGATTAGTTCTAAAGACTTTTATTAATAAGTATGTGTGACTGACTAAAGAAATGTCTAGGTTCTCTATCTTTAATAAAACAGTAAAATGACAAGTGAAGCAGACTGTCTTCTGCCAACTGTCAAAATAACATGAAAATTTTCCAAATACCCTTTAAAAATACCTGTGAGAGGATGAACTATATAGTATGGCCTGAATTTTTGACTGATGCCTGCAGGGAATTCTGAGGATGACTTGAGAGAAAAAAGCTCTGTCAGGACCAACTTTACATTTTTATAAACCCTTCAGTTATCTTATTTGCAGCACCTGTTTCAGAGGAGGCAGGTATTCAGATACCAGCCCTTTGGAGTGTCAGATATTTTTAAAACAATATAAAGAAAAAGAAAGCCCCAAACCCCTGCAGTTTGGAAGTGACTGGCAATAGAACTGATTTTGCTGCTCTGAAGGAACATTTTGCTGGCATTTATTTCAAGAGGGAGCTGCTGCTTCAGCACCAACATGGGGCTCTGAGCAACCTGTTCCAGTTGCAGATGTCCCTGCTCCCTGCAGGGAAATTGGACTAGATGGTCTCTAAAGGCCCCTTCCAAGGTAAACCAGTCTGGGACTGGTTTTAGTTCAGCTCCAAGGAAAGCATGCTACAGGGGTTTTAATTGTGGCTCACTACAGACAGACCCTGAATCTTGGGATGGTGGCATTCTGTTTGATTCTGAGGAAAGCTCCTTGTAAAATGTGAAGAAAAATGAAAAATAGAATCATAGAGCATTGTGTAAAGTGAGTTGGTTGCCAGGTCACTGCTACCCACCTAACTCAGTCCATGATCCTGAACTTCTGGGTTTCCCATTGCCTGTGACTTCCATGAAGATTTTTTGATTGTTTTCCTGCAAAACAATAATTTGAATTTGGAGGGGAGGAAAAGCTGATGTTGACCCTGGGAATGGATTTTCTGCTCTCAAAGAACAGCAGGACTTTTTTCTTATTTTTTGTTTTTAAGTAGTTTTATTTAGTGCTTCTCCTGAAGCAATGCTTCTAATAACTCCAATGTGTGTCACCTACCTAGGAACAAAAGCAACTTCAGATGTGTGCAACCTTGCTTTATTCTTTGAAGTACATATAAGGCTTGTGGGAAGTACTGGGATCCCACTGCAGAGATGGAAATCTTTACAGCACAGATTTGGGTTAGCCAAATATATTCATGTTAGCCAAATATACCCCCATCTTTTACAAATGCAGGTTCACGTACAAATACATTGAAAATTAATAAGCACTAATAAATCCAAATATCTTCTCAATTTTAGTTTCATTTGCTTGGCATAGTAAAATATTAAATCCACATGGCATATAATTCAGCTATCATTGCAGGAAAAAGCCAGTTTGCTTCAGGCTTTGTTGTGGTTTGTTGTGGTTTTTATTGTTGCCTTTTTTTTTTTTTTTTCTTGAAGTACCTCTTCTTTTTACTTCTAACATCGTGGTCTAATGAGCAGATCACTCCACTGCAGCTTAATGTCATGGATGACTCAAATTATTTAGGATATCAAGAAAGCATCTGTGCAGCTGAAGGCAGGGAAGGATGGGATACAGTTACAAAGAAATCCAGAGGACATAATAAAGCAGAATGCACATGCAACCACTGTACAAAAACCCAAATCTGCATAATTTGGAGATCTAATCAGAAGACAGTTTGCATGTAGAGCTGCTTGTTCACACAGATAAATACAGTGGATGGTGTGCCTATTAAAATAGAGTTTTCTACATAATGTAAAGCACCAGAGCTTGCTCAGGTGGATCATGACCTGTGGGGAATGCTAAACACGATTATTTGTTGTAATGGAGCTTTTGTATCTGGTGCTTTGGAGCAGGAGCCAAGTGATCAGCAGTGTCATTACCAAAGACTACTCCACTTTCTCCTCTGAGATAATTTGATGGCTCCACTGGGTTAGGAGTTGCAATGAGCAGTGACTCAGTCACAGTCACAACTACTGACTTTATTACTTGATTTAGGAGCTGACAGGTTAGAGCTGTGGAGAAAGGAGTCACCCCTCCCTGCAAGAGGCTGAGTAGAGGGGAATGTCACTTGCTGGCTTTGTTCTTGGGGAGACAGAGCACTTGACATTCCCTCCTGCCTCTGCCCAGAGCTCCCCACCCCTCCCTGCGTGGTGCTTGGAAGGGCTGTCGGTGTCAAGTACGACTTGGCCCCAAACAGACTTGTTCCCATGAGTTCAGGGGCTTATTGTGTGTGTGAAGTGAAGTATAAAGCTAATTACAAGATAGAAATGTGACCAGAGCCCTTCTGCTGACTTTGCCAGGAAGGAATAGTTTGGCATCTGTGTGAGAGCTGCTGCCTTTCTGCTGTGGCAGCTGGGCTGTGTGTGGTGGGCAGCCTGTGCCCCTGGCTGGCACACCAGGCTGGGCCCTCTGGGCAGCTTTTGGTCACCAGTTTACAGGGCAGCAGCCAGTTGGCCTCTGCCTCCACTAGACTGGGCAGCAGCATCCTGCCTGTGCTGCAGAAAATGAAGCTGCAGAAGAACAGTGTCACTCGTAACCGACATGGGGGAGACAGTGGGAAATCTCCCATCCCTCCCATTCCCAACTCTGCAGCTGGTGGGACTTAAACTCCAAACCTAATATTTTATTCTGCTCCTGATGTGGGTTGGGCAATGGCTGGTGAAAATTGATGGCTTTAGCTCTGAGAGTTGAGCCAGAGATTTCATTGGCAGCTGGCTACCTGCTGAGAAAAACAGAGTAGTTGTTGTGCTGGCAGATCACATTTGTTCAGCTGAATCCCACAAAAAAAAAGCAGCAAATTAATGTCTAGCTGTTGATTCCTGGCAGAATTTCTCTCTTTCCTAAGATTATCTCTGAGGAACAGTGGATCTGGATTTTTGTCTGATGGGAAGGTTGGTTTTTTTTTTGGTTTTTATCATGTTTTGTAAGTCTTGGTATTGTGAAACATCTTTTTATCACCGTGGCAACATCAACTGCTGCTTCTTTAGGATACTGATAACAAAGATACCATATTTTCTGTACAACTGAGGGAACTTGCTTCTCATGGGCCTTCTTCACTGTATTCTTTCAGTTGAAGAAGCTGGATCTAACACTAGTAGTTTCCTTTTAATCCCATGGTTGTCTTTGATTGCTGTGGACTTTGCTGTTCTCAGTTACTCTTTCATTGGGCTTCAGCACTTGCAGGTGCTGTGCTGTGGCTGGCAGAGGGCTGTGACCTGCACAGTCCCAACCAGTCAGTGTTCCTTCTGTGTTCCATGCTACCAGTCAGGATGAAAAACAGAAGTGGCTGCAGCCTGCTCTGAGGGATTCTCAAGGCTGAGCTTTGATGTGTATAAGAGGGGGAATAAAGTTTAGCCCAGTCTTCCCAGCACTGAGCTGATGCCAGATCTCTGCTCTGACAGTTTATATTTGTGTGTTTGTATATATACATACATCATTATTTTTATTTTCTTTTTTAGTGTGTGTAGACTGAGTTCTTTGGGAAGAAAATGAAGAGTACTGCCAGACCTTGGATTGCAGTGGCAAAGCAAGGGAGCCATGGGGTTGACAGAGGAAAACCACTTGCCACCCCCTCCACAGGAATGAAGACGTCCAAGTCCTCAACTTCTCTTGCCTTTGAATCTCGGCTCAGCAAGGTAGGAACCAGGAGGGACTGTGCAAGCTCCAGCCCAAAGCTTTGGATTAATCCTGGAATATTGACTACACCCTGAAACTTGGAGTGGGTTCCACCAGTGTAATGAGCATAGGGAGATTATAATTGTGCTGTATGTGAGACTAATGCCCATTGCTGAAAATACTGTGCACGTGGTGAGGAAGATGCTGTCTGTGCAAGGTCTGAGTGGGTTTTCTCACACAGTGTGAGGGGAATTGCCTAAACTTTGAAGACAGAAAAAATGAAAAGGCAGATTCTTAGTTCAAGTGATTCTTACTCATGCAAAGAAATTCAAAGAGATTTATTAATGGCTTTCCAGAATTCCTAAAAATCCTAGCCTTTCTTCCTTCAAGGCAAAATATATTAACAAAAGATATTTGCACTGGAACAAATGCATTTTATGAATCCTATCTTTCAGTGTCTTTCAAAGCCAGCAGAAACTGCTGTCAGTGCAGTGTTTTTAGGAAAATGGAGCAATACACCTGAAGTGGTGCTGCTTCTGCACCCAGCAAACAGAAATAACCTTGTCATCCAAACAGAGCTCAAGGGAGCAGGGATGAAAATAGGCCATGGGCTTCCTGGCTATAGCTGTTTCCAACAGTAAAGTTTAGTAAAGAGTTAATAACATGGTACAGCATCTTCATCAAGATGAGATCTGAACTTCACTGTTTTTCATAGTTTCTTGAGTGAAGGATTAATTTTCTTTACTTGCTTTATAGAATCCTAGATTTGAGTGTCTTATTACTGGGATATTTCAGTCTAGTGCTCCAGGCAGGTTATGTTTGTCATTGGAGTGTGTGCTGTATGGCTGAGGCCAGCATCTCTGAAGGAATGCTATTGGAGAGAGTAATCAGGACATCTGATACAATTAATTTGTGTGTGATGATAAATGAAGAGGGTTTTGAAGATTCCATCTTCAAATTGTTGATTATCTGTAAGTGCAAGATCATCAAAGTGGTTTCCTTGAAGAAATGGGTGGAAAAAGGCTCTGTAGTTTTTACCATCTTGAAGAGATTATGTTGGAGAGACTGCAGAAGTCTCTAAAGGTCAGAAATCAGCTTGTTTTGTTCTGCTCCTGAGTGAGCTGACACAAGCTCTGCCAGAAGGCAAAAACATTAGATTCTTGGTGTCCTGAAGCAGATCAGCACATCAGCTATTGAAACTTAGTGCTCTCAGGGTCCAGGAAACCACAGTGCCTGAGTCAGAGGAAGAAATGAAAGAGAGAGAGAATTAGAGTTGAGACACTTCATTTTGCTTAAAGATTTTTACATTCATATTTTTACTAAATAGTGCCTGATGTGTATTCTCTTTTCATTTAACCTGAGCAGTGGTTTTCAGCCTGTGGTTCAGGCACCCCCTGGGTGTCACTTCAAAGGAAATGGGGTTTGATTTGTGTAAGCAGTTTAGGTGCCCACAAACTTTAGGACAGAAAAAAAAAACTTTTCTAGAGAGACTCTCAAGAGGTTTTGTCTTCTAAAACGCTGCAAGTATTTTTCCTGAAGTTAATCAAAAGCTGTTAGAGGTGCAGAGGCTGTTAGGACTAAGTCCTGAGATAAAATGCTACTTCTGCTTCTTGAAGTAACATAATTTTCAGTGCTTCTCCTTTAATCTTACATCCATTGTGTTTGTATTGCCTGGATTTCTATAGAATTCTGGAAACCAAAACACTTTTGTGCTGTGAATGATTTCCCTGGTGGTCACATGAACAAAATGGTTTCTTGTGAACAGACTTGAGTTTCACTTCTGAGTCCTAACAGTTCCTAGTAAAACAAACACTATTAGGTCCTGACATGAGATCATTGCCCATCTTTGCTCACTGCTTTTCAGTACACAAGGAAGGTAATTAGCTGAAGTCATATTTAAGTTGAGGGGTTTCCAAATAGTAATTGCATTAAATCTTGCACTGGCTCCTCTTGTGTTTTATTGTGGCTGCTTGAGCTTCTTAGCTAAATGATTTTCAGACTTTTGGCTTGGTCTCCAGCTTGTTCTTTCTTTGTGTCAGATAATCTGGTTTATGATGCCACAAAGTTTGGTGACCCTTGTTTGGCAAACACTGAAGGAACTGGCAGTTGCTTGCTCTTAGAATAGCACCAAGAAGCCTCTTCAGAGAGTCCAAGGCCACCTTTGGGGCAGAACCTCATGGTGCTGAGTGGAGAGACAAGAACCAGCAAATCCTTTTGGGACTTCTTTTTTAGACTAGTTATTTACTGCTTTGACCTACTCAGTGTGTCAGTTGGCACTTACCTGCACAGGCCCAAATACCTGAGTAGATGTAAACCTGTGAGGAAATAGGAGGATGTTTGGCCTGAAATTGCTGGGTGAACAAACAGTTGGGTGTGATGATCATAAAGGTTTCTTCCAGCAAAAACTGGATTCTGATTCTACAACGAATGTTGTTCAGACCAAGATCTGAGAAGCCAGAGTTGCCAGTAGTCTACTCCTGTAAGCTCTTTCCTCCCTGCCTCCCAATTATTTATTTGAACAGTATTTTCCATTTTTATTCCTCATTTTCAAGCAGCAGTGTCTCCTAACCCAATCTAGAATGCACAGCAGATACAACATGCTTTAAGAGGGCTATCAAAGCAATATATTGCCTTTGGGTTACCTTATGGAAATGGTCATTTTCTTGCATTTTGAACAACTTGATGGGAATAATCAAGGTCTTAATCTTCCTGTTGCTCACAAGATGTCTGTGTTGCAGCTGAAGCGGGCAAGCAGCGATGACATGCTGACAAAGCCAGGGGTGGCAGCAGCTTCTGGAGTCTCTAGGCTGAAGAAGACTGTTACAACAGGAGCCATTTCTGAGCTTGCAGAGAATCGACTGAGGCCCAGCACAGGTAGATAACACAGCCCGTGGTCCAGAGTCTTTGTTATGTGAGATGTGCTGTCAGTGTTACTGGTTTTCCCCAGATCCATACAAATGACCAGGGGGCTGGAGCACCTCTCCTGTGGAGGAAAGCTGAGAGTTGGGGGTGTTCAGACTGGGGAAGAAAAGGTTCTAGGAAGACCTTATTTGAGGCTTTTCAGTACATACAGGGGCCTGTTAGAAAGATGGGAACAGACTTTTTATCAGGGCCTATTGGGACAAGACAAGGGGTGATGGTTTTAAATCAAAAGGGGAGATTTAGACTGGAGAGAAGACATTTTTTACACTGAGCGTGGTGAGACCCTGGCCCAGGTTGCCTAGAGAGGTGGTTGATGCTCCATCCCAGGTGAGGCTGGGGGGGCTCTGGGCAACCTGCTCTAGCTGCAGATGTCCCTGCTCCCTGCAGGGGCGTTGGACTGGGTGACCTTTGGATCCCTTCCCACCCAACCCATTCCGCGAATCCCCGACCCTCGCCGCTTCCCCTCCTTGCGGCACAGCCCCCACCTCCGGGAGCCTTGCGGACGCCTCTCGCTGCTCCGCCCGCTGGGCTGGAGTTCACGGGGGGTTCCCGGGCTGAGGCCCCGTCGGGCGGGCCGGGGGCCGGGGCCGCGCTTCCCCGAGACGGCCACACGGGGGAGCTGTGGGCGCGGGGCTGGCGGAGGCGGGAACGCGGCGGAACGGGGATTCTCTCTTGGCCCGTTTCGCACCGTGTCTCTGTTCCAGCAGCGGCCTCCCGGGCCCGGCGGGTCTCTGCTGATGGGATGCAGCCCGAGAACAAAGAGCCGCTGTGGCATCTTCAGCTGGGGTGACCTTTAAAGGTCCTTTCCAACCCAAACCATTGCCGATTCTATGCATAGCTTGTGCTCCCGAGCGCTGTGCGGCTTGCTCTCGGCCTCAGCATTACCCCCTTCAGCTCGCTCCCATTGCTTTCCAACCTAAGCCTGTTTCTAAAGGCGGTGACACCATCTGCATACCAAGAGCTGCCTTGCAGCCGCTCGGCTTTCCCCCCGGAGCTCGGCAAACGCTGGCTTTTGTCTGCTCCCTGGTGGCATTTCCAAGGGAATGCGAGATCTTATTAAATTTCACCGTGACCTCCCTGTTTGTCACAGCCTCTGCAGGGTCGGTCGGTGTGTCAGAACAATGCTATTGATCAGAAACGGATTTCTGAAGGAAAAGAAATTAATCTTCATATCCTTCCCCTCACCCTTTGAAAGAAAGTGATGCATCTTAGAACAGCCTAAATGCTTCACAGTAACCCGGACAGATGCTGTTCTGCAGTTAATTGGTGTGTAAATCCTCCAATTTCATAGTGCCTAGTTGTATCCAAAGGCATTGGAAATTCCCCAGCCAGTGAAGTGGTGTGATGCTGGCAAAAGATGCCTGGGAGGGGTAATGCAGGGAGAAGAAAACCTGTACAGATGATGCAGCATAGGATCCTGGGAATGCAGCCAGGAAAACAGCACTGCAGGGAGTCCAGAATGGAATACATATGTCATATATTAAATCCTAGCACTGGAATAGAGAGCCCCCTTCTGCATGCATGCATAGTAACTGGGATTGGAGAAGGGATAAGATTGATGATGATGACTACTTCAAATACAGAGGGTAAAATGGTTTGTGGGGGTCAAGTTACATCTGGGTATTGTTTTGCCAATTGAAATCACATCAGTAGCTCTGACTTCCCATATTGCTTTGTATCATCCTTTGTAGATGTATGAATGGGAATATTAATGTTGGGTGAAAAGAGTCCAAGCGTGGAGCTGTGTCTGTGTAGGGAAGCACAATACATGTGCTACTCCTCTGAAATTCCTTTTAAATAGAGAGAAAACTATTCCAGGCTTTACAGGGGCTGGCTACAGGTATGTATACAAAAAGACACATATCTTTCATAATTTTTACAGTGGTTCCATAGTGCAAAAGGGTGCTTGGAAATCCAGCTGTGTTCTGAGAATGTGTTACTCTTCTGGCCACTGAAAGGTGCTCAATGTTAACAAGCCAGCGTGCAAGGCTGAAAGCTGGTTTTCATCTGACAATACTATAAAATACCAACAGACATAACACAGAATGTTGTTGGTAGGAGGAAAATTAAAGATCCAATAGGACAGAGGGCACTAAATGTTCCTGGGAACATTAAGTGAAAAAGGAGAGAACACTGTTTCAGCTGTTCCATGTTATTGAAATGGCATCCCAAATAGGCCCTGATTGGGATCAAGACTACACTGCAATGCTAACTGCCTGTGGAGCTAATCCAAGAATGTTCCTGTAGCTGGGAAATGCAGATGTTTGTGTACATAGCCAACTCTGGAAATCTTGAAGTTTTCTTCTGACACCACTTTCTTTGGCTGCTTCCTTTGCCTTCATCAGTTCTCTATTTTCCTTTCATGTCTTAATTGCAGCCATCATGTCTTCCCACCCACCCCCTCCTTGTTTCTGCTTTTTAGATTGGTTTTCCTTTGTCTGTTATTCAAGTAAGTGATTTGATAATTTGACTGAATTATATTGGTTCCAGCTACACTTTTGGTGGTACTTGGTTGGCATTATTGTCTTGTGTAAGAGAAATTAAACAAGGTATCAAAATAGGGGGGAAAAAAAAGCAGCTTAAGCTTTTCTTCTTTGGGTGTGACTGTCCAACATCTGTGTGTTGACCTTGAGCAATAGAGCAATAGCACGAGTTCCAAATGCTGCAGATGATAAATAATTGACATCAAGATTGCCTGTTTGAACAGCCTTTGTATGCTGCCCTTAGTGGAGTTGCAGTTATGAATTTTAGCCTTTTGCTGACATAACTACCCCTGTCTGCCTTGTGGGAAGCTAAAGCAGGAAACCCTAAGTGACTTGAAGGGAGATGAGGCCAATGGCATGTCTCTGTTCTTGGCAAGTGGAGACCCAAAAATGGGACTGGGGACAGATTCTGCCTGGCAGTTCTATGCTGGGATGTTTGGCTTTAAGGGCTTGGCAGTTTTGAAATGCCAAGCAATGAGAAATAGCAATTTGGATTTATGTTAAAATGAAACTTTCAGAACTCTTGCATTAACACCTTAGGAGATGAAAAAGAGCTGGAAAGTGGAAAAGCAGGAGGAAGAGGTCACTAATCTTGTTTATTTTGATGTATACTCTTGTAAAGCCATCCAATCTATGAAGCCATATCATGAATGTATTATTTTAAAATATGTTTAAATGGAGACATTTCTATTTTAATGAGAAACTAGAAATTTCTTCTCCAGGATTATAGGAAATTGGTGATTTTTTGGGGGGGATTCTGATTCCTTTGAGGTTTTCAAACCAAATAACCTTAAATAATGCAATTTCACAGTATTTCAAGGCTGCTTATGTGATCATGTACCTCTCAGAAAGAGCACTGCATGGTGGTGCTGCCCTGCAAATGGAAAATTTGAGGTTTAGACAGGTGAAATTACTTGCTCAGTGGATCCCAGTAGTCACTCCCACTCCTTGCTCTGTTCTGTCCCACATTCCCTACAAGCTCCTGGTTCAAGCACTTTCTGAACATTTCCCTCAAGTCTGTCTGGTTTAATCATGTTCATGTGCTTCCTTGATGTTAGTTCAGTGCCAGCAGCTATTTTCTGTCAAGTTTGACAGGAACCAAAAAAGAGGCTTGTGCTGGACATGAGAGAAGAGATAGAGCCAGGATGTGACTGAGCTGGGTGGTGAACACATAATCCCAAAGCATTCAGAACACTTCAGGCATCCTCATTTCTCACAAGTATATTGATTTTTATATCAGGCTTTGCCAGCTCCAATATGAAGCATCAATTCTTGAAATATAAGAGCTGGTCCTGGTTTTCTCAGGCTGCTTCATCAGATCTTTATTGCTAAGGGAAGTCTAAATCTAAATAGACCTGTTGTATTTGCCTCAAATAGTAGGAAGCTAATATAACTGCTTTAATCTCCTAACTTAGTATTTATAGAAGATCTGGGAGTTTTACTGACAAGCTCAGGATCTCTGTAAAGCCCCAACCATGTCAGAAGCCAGGTGTTCTACCTTCTCACTATGGCAGTGGGATGGCTTATCTCTGGAGGGCAAAGATGCCAGCAGGGCTGTGAGGGATGGAGGGTGGGACAGCACAAATGGCCATTTATTTCTTCATTTCCCTGTTTTATGCTTAGAATTGAGATGTTTTCAGCCAAAGCAACAAAAGCCTGTTGCTTTCAGTGTGTGGCTGCTGAGTTGATGAACATCAGTGCTTGGAGACTGTCTAGTACAGGAGTATAGAGGAGGCAAACTCAAAAGATATTAAGAGTTTCAATGATCTTTTAGATATGCAGTGCTGAGACTGAGCTCTGCAGGTTACCTGGACAAAAGAAGCTCATCCTAGAGTGGAACATTACCAGCATTAGAATTGAAACTACAAAGCACCTTGTTATAATAAGCCCAGTAAATTAAACAGTAAAATAAAAATATCAAGAAATTTGGGGTAATCGGTGCAGGCTATAGAAGGACCTGATGATTGTATTATCTAGTGGAACAGTTGGGTTTGAATGAAATCAGTTCCAATAAGGAGGGCCTCTGATCAGTTTTTCTGTGAATTGTCCTCCCCATTTGTAACATTTTTGTTCCCCTGACTAAATATGATACCTGCACATCTTCAGTTCATGGTTCCTATTTGAGAACAATATATGGACTCTCCCAAATTTACTGGTTTTTTTTCTGGTAACTTCTCTGCTTGGCAAGTGTTTGTCACTTTCTGATGTGAGGTCACCTTTTAGATTAATTTAAAGCTAATCCAGACCAGAAGCCTTCTCTACTTAGTCAGAAAAGTATTTTATTTGTTTTTAATAAGTTTTAAAAAAAAAATAATGGAAAAATCTAGTTGTCAGTTCTTAAGATGCTAATGCACCCCAATTAGAACAGGAAAAAGGAAAGTGATTTCTTTTGAAGGACAGCTCTCTGACCTTGGGGTCCTTCTACTCTCCCATAGATCAGTTTTTGATGGGGCCTGCTTTTTGTGATCTGTCACATCAAAGGACTGCTATAGGTCTGTAGAAAGGTTGCAGCACTTTTCATTCAGGCTCGTTACTGTCTCACTTTTCTTGTGAAAGATAAGAGCCAAGTGTGAGAGACACTAATGAGGTTGGTATGTTCCCTTCCACTTCACAACAAACCATATGACTAATCTCAGCTGGGGCTTCCTAGGAACAATATATTTGCCTTAAAACTTTATCTGGAAACCTAGTTGTGTTTTGCTACCCTTTCCAAGAACAGACCACAGCCCTTGCATAATTATTCTTGTCAAGAAAAATAGATTCCAGCTCTGTAACTGATACAAAAAGGAAAGGAAGACTCATAGTGCTTTGTCAAGATGTCATTCAACTAGGGAAGATGTGCTGCAGAAATTTAACATGCAAAAGAGCTTGTAATTACATATCTGCATTTACATCCATTGCTCTGTGTAGCTGGGTGTGCATATTGACATCTACACACCTGTAAGTATCTGCATGGCTGTTGGTAACATACTGGTGCACATGTGAATCTGTATCTTAACCTCTCTGACGTTGCTTATCAAAAATCCTTTCTCTGTCTGATTTTCCCCAGATATCAAATAATCAGACTGAGATTTCTCCCACTAAGAAGTTTTTCTTTAGAGGATTTTCCCCACTAATCTCTAAACCGGAGGCTCAGGAACTTGAGGTAGATCAAATTTGACATTCCAGATTCAGTTTATGGCAGCTACTTGTCAATTTCTCTTATTTCTTCTTGCAGGGATATTTTCTGTGATAGCCTCCATACTAGAAGCTGCCTAGTTTCCTAATGGGAAAAAAAAATAGCAGTGGTCTTGCCATTGAACTCTGCTACGTGTCAGCTTGAGATCACTGTCCCATGATTCCTCAAACTAGAGAGTTCTATCAATGGATGATTTCTTGCTCTGAAGGTGCCATATGAAGGTCAACGGACAAAATTATTCTTTTGTTCTGTTGTTGGCTGTATTATATGAACCTTCTTCCATAACTGGAAGTGGAAAGCACTGCATTGTAGTGACTGTCTGATGGGATTTCTGATACCTGATCCTGTGAAGGGTAACAGTTTCTGTGGGAGGCATTCACAGGCTGGCTGCAGTCATCTTGCATTATTAAACAAGTAAGAATTAACTTCTGCTGACAGCACTGTCTGCACCAAGTACCTTTTTTTGCTGTTATTGCTGTCCTAATCTACTAGACAATTTACACTTACTGCACTGAATCTCTATGTGCTACATGCTAAGATTTTTGTGTAGAACTTGTTAAAACAGCCTGTGAAGCAGAGCCCCTTTGCTCTGTTGCATGTGCCCTGGAGAGTGACTTTGGCACATGTTTCCCACCCTGGGACCTGAGCCAGTGAGGAGGATTCTGTGTGTGGTAGGGATTCTGAAATGCTAAACCTTAGACTCTAATGACTTGACTCAGTCAATTGTTGACAGGTAATTGGCTCGAGCCAACATGTATAGGGAAGGTACCTTCCAGCCATAAGCACAGTGTGATGATCCCAAAAGTCTTGCTAGGGATACCTGAACAGAAAGGGGAGCCTGCTTGGATAGTCCAGGAAAAGAAATAATCTATTTTCACTTCTCTTCAGGCTTCTTTAATGAAGCTGTTCAGCAAAGTCAACCCAAGCTTGCATCGACTACCTGCCTCAGGTTAATTATCAGCTTTCCTTGAGCTGGTTGGAAGAGAAAGGATCCTTAACACAAATTCTCTAGGTCTAAATGTATTGCAGCCAGCATGCCTTGGCTGACTGCCAGCTCGTTTGCACTTAAAGAATGGGAGGGAGTGAAAGAAAGGAACGCAGAGCTGGCCTGGTGGAACCAGTATGCCTATCAGCAGAGGGCCTGGCATTCCTGTATTATTTTTTTTTCCACTGTTTGGTTTGTTTTTTTGTTTTTTTTTTTTCAGTGGCTTTTGGCTTACATTAGATTTTAATGCTGTAAATAAGAGGGAGAGATTGACAGCTCCATCTCGGATGGATTCCTGAAAGGCTGGTGGGCAATTTTGTGCCATGACTGTAACTGTGACCTCCCTAATTATCCTCACAACAAAAATGCAGCTTTTAGAATGGTTAAAAATACATTTGCTCTTTCTTCTGGGTTTCAATGTGAATGTTTTATTCCTAATCCTTTGGCGTTTACAGCTGTGACTGATACACACACCTCTGTAGATTTCTTTGCCCTGCAAGCAAATCCTGTCATTTGACTAGTGAGTTTAAAGAATTAGATATATCACACCTTGAGTAATTAATTTCTCTTCTCACTATATAGAAAAGGGGTGTTTGTGAGGCTTTATTGGCAATCCCATAAGTGGCTAGTGTAAAGAGATGAGTCAAACTTCATGCCTAGGGAGAAACCAGCAAATCTATTTATAGAGATGAAATGGTTCACTTATTCATTTTGATACCTCTATTAGAAGAGGAAGGGAAAATAATATCAAATGTTCAGATAACAGTTGCCTAAAGATTTAGCCACATGTCTGTCAAAATTTATTACCTAGTCACCACCTTAGAAGTCATGCTTGCCATTATTCCTTCCTTTTTCCTCAGTTTGAGCTGCAAGCTCCCTAAGCAGCAATCTCTTATCCATGCCTTCTGCTCAGGCTCCAGCTGTGTTAATACCTTTACCTTGTACTGTGGACTTGGGCTAGAAGTCTTTCACCTGACATCATTCTCCTTAGTAAGGTGTTAGAATGTTCTGAGTTATGTTTCATGCCACTGTCAAAAATAACAGATCATGTCTTCCAGTAATGAGTCTCTCTGTGCTAATTTGAGGTGTGTTTGCTCTGACTTGGTGATTACACTTGATAATTGCTCCAGACTTGCATCCCATGCTGTACTGGGACACTGTTACTCTATTCCCTTTTGTGTTACAGAAATAGAAAGCAGGTGTTGAAATAATAAATGTTCAGTGTTGGGTTTTATCAACCCAAGAGATTATCTTGGTTTCTACAGTCCCTCAGGTGAATTCTGCAGAGGAAAAGCAGAAGGACTCTCTGGTCCATAACAGAATCCCTTTGGATTGGAGATCCATGTTGACAGCAGTTGGAGGATGTTTATATCCATCCTAAGAAGTGCAAAGACTTGAGAGACTGTCAGATAACATTAGATTTGTTTTCTAAAAAACAATGATCCTTTTTTAATAGGACTTTTATGGCTTATTGAGTAAACAAAGCATTTTAGACTTGTCATGTACAAGGTAGAAGTAGAGAGGAATTTTGTTTCAAGTCATCCAAATATGGACAGCTGTATGAAAACATTTAGCTTCATCCAGAAAGTGTTAGAACAAGAAAAGTGGAAAAACTGCTGATTCACAACTACCTCACCCTGTTCTACTGTATAACACCTTGATTTATTCTCTGAACAATTGATTGTTGGCCAGTCTCAGTGGGTGTGGCTGCCTCATGCCTCTGTGATGCTGGGTTTCATGGTTGTTTCTTTCAGTGCTTGTGAGGAACTAGCATGAGGGGGAATTTAGGAAATCACTCTAAGAGGTTTTTAGGCCTAATAAAATACCACATCCTTAATTCAACAAAGATAATGAGGTTTTAATAGCATTCAGTGTATCCTGTACATTGGTTTCTATAATATGGAGGTGAGCCCTCAGTGTGCTGACCACTCTCAGCACCAGCTAAGGCTACGAAGAGCTGGGGATGCTCAAGCTCACCCAGGAATAGTCCCTGGAGGACACTGGAACAAATCTTACAGGACTTTTCAAAAGGGGCTTATCCTCACAATCATGGTCAGGTTTTCAGAGGAGCTCCATTTTCCTTTCAGCATTAAGTTTTCAGAAGGTGCTGAGCATTTCTGAAGTTTGATCCCCTAATTCTTGTGTCCTGGTTACGAGCTGTCCTTACCCAGCTGCTTGTGTCTCCTCGATCCACACTGACCTACAACAGGGTCTTGTTTGCTCCATGGTCAGCATGTGGTGGGTGTTGTGAGTTGAGGGCATTTTCTCTTTGCTTTGGAGGCGTTTGGATGCTCTCACCTTTGCTGAGGGTCCTTCCCCCTTCTTCCCTCCCAGCTGCGTGTCAGCATTTTGATTTGAACTTGCCTGTTGTGTGGCTACAAACGGCTCTGGCCGTTCCCTCCTCTGCAGCCGGGGCTGCTTTGAGCTTCCAAGCTAGGTTTTTCCCTGGGGGGAGCCTGGTTGCCGGCTGCAGCAGGGCTCGGCAAACCCCTGCCTCTGTTGGACCCGCCTGCAGTTCGCTCTGCCTGCCCCTGGGTGGCTTCCCCTGGTCGGCGAGTCTCCTCCTTCCTCGGCGCGCTCGCCCGTTCGCTGCCGCTCCTTCTCCCCCTCCTTTTATTCCAGCACTCAGGCAGCTAATTAAATGCACGGCCCGGCCTTCGCCGCATAATATTGTAATGAGTTAGGAGGGAGAGCCGCGGCCGCTTCAGCATGAGCAGCAGGCTCCGCTCCTGGGGCCAGGAACTAGGAAGGAGCCGGTCGAGCGCTGCCTTTTGAAGTTGCCCGAAGCGGCGACGTTAGCGGCGGCTCGGGGCAGGTCCTCCGCCGACACCGGCATGAGCGGGGCGCCGGGGGCCTAGAGGAGCTCGGCCGGGAGAGGCACCGAAGATGGGCAACCAGCCTGGGAGAGCCGAGGAGCACGAGCAAGGTCTGTACGGAGCGGGCGAGATGCCGGGGCTGTTAGTGCAGGGGCTGGGGGGATGTTGCTCGGGGGGGTTTTCCCGCCGTGTCCCACGGAGCGGGAACAAGAGGCTGTTGTCAGAGTTGGTGCCGATGGCTTCGAGCCACCTCCAGCAATTGCTGCTGCTTACCTGCTGCCTCGGAAATGGTGTTTGGTGCTGCTCCCCACCTGAGATCCCAGCACCGTCCTTAGGGAAGCTTCCCTGCCAGAAAGCTGGGAGCAGGATGCCTACCAGGGAGAGACCTTAACCGCCTGACAGATGTTGTTTTATCCAGCGTCTGCATGATGCAGCTAAAAAGTTCCAAAGCTTAGCTGGTGATGGACGTACAACTTGTCAGGATCTGCAGCTTGCCTGGGTTCGCCTTCACCATTGTTCGTGGCCTGAGGCCTGAAATTTTCCAGGCCTTAGAATTGAAAATGATGCCTTTGTGGAAGGTCTTCCCACCATTGTCCTTTCAGAAGTGTAAGTGCTTTGCATGTTAATCAGTAGCAGATTTCATAGAGAGCCAGGAGCTGGTATCAGGTCTGTCCAATTCCCCACATGCTGAAGGCTCTAGTGCACACCAGGAAGGCTGCTCGTTTGTTCCCGGTGCTCTTACTCCTGGTCTGGTTGCCTTTTGATTTATTTTGCTCATTTCTCATATGCTGATGGAGGAAAAAAAAAAACCAAAACCAAAAATCCGGTAGGCATGCTGATTTCTGCTGTTTATTGCTTTGTCCTGTTCAAGCTTAGAACCCTCTAACATATCAAACTGGGATCGGTTGTATTTCCTGCCACGCTGTTTCATGCTGTTGCCATGGGAAATTCATTCATAAAATTCCAATAAAGTTGTTATTGCTTTATCAGGGTTTCTTCACGACTTTGCATTAGATAGGTAGCTACTGTTTTAAAAGGGAATACTTGGTCTCCAGGGCAGTGAGGAAAGAGGCAGACAATGCTGCACTGCTGCTCTGGGGTCTCACAATGGATCTGCCAGGGAGTGCTGGAACAGCAGTTAGGTGTAGGGGAGAACTCTCTGGCAGTATGTTAATCAGCAGGCTAATGAAGAACACAAAAGCTGCCAGTATCCAGTCACCAGAAGAAATGCTGCCCTAAGGGAAAGTTAAAGTTTAAGCTGGAAAATGTCTGCCTCCATCCCCAGCCCCTGCAATCTATATCTGACTGGCCGCTGCCAGCTATAGGAGGATTGCTGGGACTAAACGGGTTCCTGTCATTTGAGGAGGGATGGTATTGATAATAAACCAAGGGAGAGATGGATAATGGCATGGGGAGGTACACTGCTAACTTCTGACCTGAGTTTGGGAAAATGCATTGTGGTTTTGCAGGGCCACTGGTGGGATTTGAACAGCTTATTACTATTAACAGGGATGATAAATGAGCTGCAGACCCCATGTGGGTTTTGAAAATCTCTTTCATCCTTTGTTTTCTCTTGTCCTTTGACTTATTTAATTTTTTATTGAAGGAGACTTAGGCTGCTGTTGCACCTAAACCCTTCTGAAGCTTCTCAGTTTTTAGGTGTAGGCTGTACTTTTAATACGTCCTCACTGTTAGGTATGAGTGACCAAAAACCACAGTGAACTACATGCTCAAAACTGTTTAATCCTGAAAAAAGTTTAAGCAATGTCCCTGCTGACAAAATAATTTCTGACAATATATTCCTGGGTGAGAGCTCTGGCTTTGGATGTCCAAGATGTAAAGATGTGTGGCGTTTGTGTTGACTTCTACCAACCAGGATGCAAAATTTGTTGTTCACATTAGAATGTGATTCACTGAAATCTCAGTGGTGGGCTTTGTTTGTGCTTTGAACTTAATTCAGTGTGTATTCAGGAATACTTACATCTTGAGTAACTGTAGTACTCTAAGTCTTGTCCTTTTTGAAGAACCAGAATAAAACCCAGGAATGATGATCTAGCTCATCATTCAGCTTTAACTACAGACAAACAGATCTTGACCTGTTTCCCCAAGCATGATGTTCAGGGTCATCTTAATTATTTTTCTTATCAGGAAACATTTATGGTCCATCTTTATAGTTCTGTTAGCTGTAAATAGGAATAACAGGATATGAGCATTCATAGCTAATGAGGCTACAGTTCTATGCCAAAGATATTTTTTAGTTTCAAAGCTAAATACAATAATAAAGGTCCTGGGAGCAACATTTCAGCCTGACAGTGCCCATGTGAGTGATCCTGACTGGACAGCTGACAATTCAGATTTGGGGTGTAAAGATACATCTGGAATAATCCCAAATTCTGGGTGGGCTGGTCAAGGAACGGGAAGGAAATTATTGCCCCCTGAGCTGAGCAGTTTGAAGCTAACAGGTTAATAGAGGGGAACTGGAAATGTAGCTTACTGAGGAAGGGATTGTGGAGAGGTGGAGAAAGGGAAGACACTCGACACTGTGTCTTGTGAAGTCATCCACTGCTGGTGTCTAATGAGTCTATAAAGGATTAGAGGAGATTGTTGATAATAATGTAAGATTCTATAGACTTTTCCTGACTTGTAATTTAAAGCTTACTTTAAACCACTTTTACAATCACTTGTAAGAACTTTTGTGATGTGACACGCAAGTTTACATCATTTTTTTTTTTGTCAAAACTGTTACTTCCAAGGGGTTACTTTCCCTGCTATACCCCAGTGCTCTGAATGTTCATATTTACAAAGCATGTGGAGGTTTTATTATTAAAACACCTATGAAGTAGTACAGGGAAAGATGCAAGGCACCAGTAAACATCACTGGAGTTTGTCAGCAGAGTTAGTTTTCGGATTTTGAAACTGGCTACCCCAGCCCTTAGTCTCCACAGAGAGAGCAGAACACTGGTGTAGCTGGAACATTTCATGGGAGTTGCTCAGGAGAACACAGTGTTACCCAGTGCACCTCCTTTACTGAGACAAAACCTTTCCAGTGCTCCTTTGCCTTGGAAACAGTGAGGCAGCCTTTGTTTGGGAGAGCTGGGATTCTTTGACACCAGTTGACACAGCAATGGTTGGGGGTTTGTTTGTCCTCTAAACATCTGCAGGTGATGTGGAGATTAATGGCTTCGGGAAGAGGTGGGGGGAGAAAAATGACTCAGTACATAGAAAAACTTTCTTGAAAGAAGCAGTTGAATGGGAAATGTTAACTTCTCCAGTTGGAACAAGGTGCTTGGTGGGGTTATCCAAGGGTTAGAGGTTTTTTTTGGGACTGTGCTTATTTGTAAAACATGCTTAGATGGCTTGGATGAGGATATCAAATGTCTGTGTGTACACCGAGCCAGTATTGATCTGTTTTCTTATGTCTGCTTGGGCCTGGCCTGGGGGTGGCTTCATTTTCTGTTTGAGGAAGGGATTCTTCAGCATAGGGCTTATAGCTTGTAAAGCACACAGAGACTTTCAAGATAAAGGGTGTTGTGGAGAAATATTATTTCTGGTGATTTCTGGTTTTTGAGGTGTGTAGTCAGATCTCTTCTGGATATTCTCTTCAGTCTTCTTTGCTTCTCTTCCTTTCTCCTGTCTTCTAAACATGGGGAAACGTTCATTTTAACTCCGTGAGATGTCAGCACTCCATTGCTGCCAAGCTAGAGCTGGAGAGAACAGATGAGTTTAATGATGGTGTGGGGGGAAGGGAGGGAGGAGAGAGGGGCCAGCAGAGCTAATGAATCACATAACAGCTTTCATGGAAATACCGACAGCAAGTCATGTCCTCTTGGAGCTCGGGCAGCAAGCCCTAGACCTTTTGTTCCCAGTGGAGCCAACAAACCACAGTTTGCTCTCCAGTGGATAGTTTAATTCTTTAGTCACCTCTTCCTCTTACAAGCCATTCTTACATGGGGGTTATACAAATGCTCTCATTCTTCACAATAGTAACATGCTGTTGATTAAAGTGGTATTGAAGAAGTTGATTTTCCCCTGGAGGGTAATTTTTATTTGAGTTAAGCTTCAATTCCAAGGGCAGTTAGGGCCAGCTCTGTTGATTAGCCTTGTGATGTGATTTGACTGGCCTGACATCATTAAATCACTTCAGAAATTCCACCAAACAGATGTTGAATGGCAGTGCTCTGCTCTGCTCTGCTCTGCAGGCCAGTGGAACGAGCACAGCCAAGAGAATATGTCACAGTTTGGACCAGCCTGTTAGAGAAATTTAGTCATGAGCATGACTAACTTGCTGCCTCTGAAATGATCTGTTTGAGGCAGAGTGAAGTGATAATCTGAAGTCCCCTGATCCCAAGATGAGAAGCTCACAAGTGCTAAACTAGTGGAAAAGCTCTCCTGTGCCAAGGGAAGGGCCTGGCGCTGGCAGGAGGATGCGCTGGGTGGTTGGACTTTCTTTGGGGGCAGGACCAGCAGGTTTTTTTCCAAGAACTTGAAGGGCATGGCAGGCAGCAGGATGTGGTTTCTGCATTTTGTTTTGTGTTAGAGTGTTTTGCTGATGAAAATTAAAGCCATTCTTGGATGAAGGGAGGCAGCTTCTGCTGGGAACCTCTCCGAATGGGTTGGTTAGCAAGAGCTTGTACTGTGGTCAGAGCTCTGCAGACTCAGCTTTTGCCCCAGTGCTGGTGGTATTTTAGGATCTATGAATAGTAAATCTAGTGTGATAGGAAATGTAAAAGCAAATTTTCTTGAAGACTGTTTCATTAGTTTAATGAGCTGCATTTGGCTTGACAGAGGCAGAGTGAGAAGGAAAGAGCCCATGGATGTTTGTGGTTGTGTGTTGGTTCTGACACAGTATTAAATGACTTGAATGGGGGAAAAGGGTGAAAGGAGAAGGGACTGATGCTGGCCTTGGAGAAAAAGCAAAGCTTCTTGTTGTTTGGGTTGTATGTGGCTCCTCAGGATCATAAAGCAAGCCAAAGAAATTGGAGAAAGAGGCACCTTGGCCTTGCCACTGAAACCTTGCAGAGCTCTGGAGGTATTCACCAGTTGTTCTGAAGGAGTCCTGATTTTGGAGCTTCTGCTAATATTTCAGCAAACTAATTTCTTGTATATATTTTGTTGTTCTTTTCAGTTCCTCCTCTATTTTACTAATTTACCCTTCATTAAGTCTCCTGATTTCCACAGGGAGTGCAGCTTTCAGAACATGAAATTGTAAAACCAAAGCAAAACACTTAGATCTGATTTCATTGGCACTGTGTTGCTTGAATAGAACTTAGTTAATTTTTCTGTGTTTCTCTCAGACTGTCACTAGCAGTTTGAGAAATCTTTGATACTTTATTTTTTGATACTTTCCCATTATATATCTATCTCCAAGGAAATTGAGCATGATGATTAAAGGTAATCTAAAGCTGAGGATTTCTGTTGATTAGAGAAACCACAAGATTTTTTTTCCATGCATCAGCTTTTTGGTTCCTTTAATCCAAAGCAGACTTGTGTTCACAGATCACTTTTGAAACATTCCATCTATTATATCTCCTGGAGCAGTGCTCTTTTTCCCTAGGCATCAGTGGATATGGATTGCACGTTCTGGAGCAGGGTGTGCTGTCCTTGTGTGATCTGTGCTCCTTGGGCAGTTCTCTCAGGCTGCAGAAATAAAATAGAACTGTTGGTTTCTGCCCTTTTCATCAGCCTGCAGAGCACACAGCTACCAAGCTTGACATTTTTATTGACAGCAATATTTAAATGTGAAGTTCTTATAGGTGAATTTCATTTTGAGTAGGGAAAATGCAAGGCTCACATGAGTCTGCAAGGTCCAGTTCTGAGCACGTGGAGGGGATGTGGTGGCTGAAACAAAGATATAATCCTTTCATTAGTTACCAGGATGGAAGGACTGTGTAGTTTTTGTCTCAATTAAAATTTACTCAGTTGCTTAGGCAATATTAGGGGCTAAGTATATGTGTCCATGTTCTGGGAGTTGAGTTCTGTTTCTCTCATTCTTGTGATTGATGCTTCAGTGCTAGCTGTTAAAAGTCAACAGTGAAAGCAGGACACGACTGAAACAAGGAAGAATTTGACCAGAAACTTCAGTGAAGTTACATTTATTAACCTATGGAAAGGAGCTCTAGGGACAGGGTGCAGTTAGTCATTAGACACACTGGACTTACGTTGGCTGACTTTTGTCCCTTACTGAATTGTAGTTTATGCTTAATTTTTATTTTTTTTTTTGCATTTCTTTGCCATGAACTGGTGACCAGTATTCAGGAGAAGTTGATGGATGGTAAATAGTTCTTGCTTTCAGTGATCTGCTCCATGTCTAATGTAAAAGCTGCTTTAGAGAGACAAAATGCTCCAGCAGATTCTTAATCCTTGAGGACACTGCCCTTCTACACAGCTTTTGCCTCGGGCCATTGCAGTAGGATTCTTGAATTCAGCAGAAAAACCTGTAAGGTTTTCATATGACTTTCTTACAGCCTTTGAATTTTGCCTTTTACCATAAGGGTTTCTTTTAGATAGGTTTGTGCCAAAGCATCTTAACACGTGACTGTTTCAGGAGGAGTGTGTGAAGCATACACAGCAAAGTCAAGCTTTTGAAATGCTATGGAGAAAAAGGCAGAAACTGAGTGTATTGTCTTCCTGATCAGCACAGTTTGAGCTGTGTCTGACCACTTGGGAGAAGTCCCCAGATGGGATGGACTAAGGATAAAAAGCTGGTTTAATTAACATGAACAAATTAAAATGGGAAGATGGTTTCTTCCCTGCATCTGGAGGATTGTTTTGGGGTTTTTTTTGTATTTTTTTCCACACCCTGAAGGTCTTCTGTATTCTGATATGTTAATATTTATACTGGAGATACAGAAGTCCATACAATACCATGTACTTGTGCCTCCTATAATCACTTTGCCAAGGGTTGTTTCTACAAGGGTGTGGATAAAGATCAATTTGTTGGCAGGACCCAGGTTCTCTGCAAGACAGGGATGAGAAAGAGGAAAAAATATATCTGAATATTTATTCACAGACAGATTCCTGAAATAAAGGAGAGGCAATTCCCTGTGTGTGTGTGCAGAAGGGAACCAGCTCAGCAGTGAGGTCCATTAATCACCATTTTCAGCTGGAAAGCAGGGATGAGGCTGAGTTTCCATGAGCACCAGTCACTGCAGGGACTGGCACTCTCTGCTTGGAGAGCTCACAGCACCAGCTCCCCCAGACTACAATGGCCCTGGTGTTCAGCTGTGCTGTGATAAAATAGCTGCTAAATTGCAGCCTGTAGAGAAAAAGCAGCATTTTACCTGGTCACAGGTGAGTTGTCACGATCCTGTTTGCTCAGAAAAAAGACAAGCCTAAAAGCATTGTGTGGCTTGTTCCCAGGAGCATGTAACATTGGCCATCATGCTGGTAACCTAATGCTGGAAAGGGATATGGCAGTGGCATCACATCCATCCCCAGCTGCAAATAACATTACTTGAGCAGAAAGAGTGTTCCAGAAAAATGATTCCATTTATTTAAATCCTTAAAGGTTTTTAGGGAGCCTGTGTGCAGGAAACAGGCTTGTTGGCAGCTGGCTAATGCAATGTACAGAAAGATTTCTGTTTCCAGGCCTCCTGGAGCATGTGGCAGTATCTTTGCTCAGCCTGAAGCTGTGTCCATTTGACTGTCCATCAGCCCCAGCTCTACCACTGATCTTGCCCCAAGGTGGGAGGCACAAAGCTCTGAATTCAGGCTTTTCTTGAGCAAAAGCTGCTGAGGATGGAGGGAAGAGACAGTGTTCTTGGTGGAAATATCCTCAGTCCCTCAATCTTTATCTTCTACATCTTGAGAAATGCTGCTTTCAGAAAACCTTGTTGAGTTTGACGAATGGACTAATCATGTTGGAAATTACTCTCAGCCTCCTCCAGACATAGTTTCTTTGAGGCTGCTTGACTGTGGAAAATGGTTGACTGATCTTTTAATTAAAAGCTTTTATTTTTTTTATTTTTTTTAACCAGGGAATTGAAGCCCTTCCTGCTTTGAAGTGGGCAACTTTTTATAGATAAACATCTCATTATGTTATGAGACTCCTTCCTCTCCCCTTCTGTCTCATATCTTTCCTTGATGCATCTCACCCTGTACTGAGAGTTTTAATTATTTCAGCCCAGTTCCCAGTATCAGCCAGTCAGGACACTGAGAGCTGCTCCTTTATACTGGGCAGAGCTAAAGCTCTGGGTGAGCTGTGGAAGCTAAACTGCAGTCCTCTCCCCACCCCCCTCACAGAAGCAGACTGCAAATGACAATAAAACTGTTTATTATGTGGTCATCACATTTTATTAAACAAAAGGCAGTTGTAATCCCAATGCAATGAATAGTGGTTATTAAGCAAACAAAAAAAAGATCTCAAGTTCTGCCCTCTGTTTTAGGGGGTAGGAGGAGGAACCCCCTTTCATGTTTCTATTTTTGATCCCCTTTTCCCCCCCACTCTCTTTCTGGATTAGCAGGGTTTCAGAATTCATGAGGAAAGAAGCTATTTTGGCTTAGTCAGCTCTGGCCTTTTGGCCAAGTGTGGGGCAGCATTCCTGAGCTGGAGGGTTTGGGTCATGGTTTCCTAACAAAGCCCTGAGCAGCAGTGCTGTGTAAAGGCATTTTCAGCTGCTCTGTTCCTCTGCAGTGCTTTGCTGCTCCCTCTGTGGTAAAAGCTGAAGTGGTTTTGGGAAAGGACAGTGGATTAGATCAGGATCTACCTTCAACAAAGCAAGCAAAGCAGGGGAGGAAAAAGATGTTTTTATTGCCACATCAGTTGACTCAATTCACAGCATGGCCTCATGAACAGTTAAATGAATGGGTTGAAGAAATTAGCCTTGTAGTTGTATGTTAGTATTAAGCATTTCCCCACTGAAAATGGCTTTTTGGTTGTGCTTCTAGATGAGATGTCAGGTAGATTGGGGTAGCTCAGAGGAGTGATCCATGGCACTTGCCTTGTCTGGAAGGAGCAGGCTTCTTTTCACTTTTCCTGTTGCATTCTTGGACCAGGAGGTTTTGGGTAACTCTTCATCATTAACTTCCAGCCCCAGCTCAGGTGGCAGTGTTCAGCTGTGCCTGCCATGGTGTGCACACTGTGCATGGAGGAATGCATCTACTTGTACTCTGTGCTGACATAACTACTGAATTTATATGGTTAGATTTAGGGTTGGTTTTTGGTTTGTTTGCTTTTTAATTTCCTGTTCTTCTCGAAACACTTGATACTGGTATTTTATCCAGTAGAACTATTTTCCAGAAGTGGAAATACAACTGCCCTGTCACTGCTGTTAACCCAGTAATGGCTGAGGGATGAACTGCTGGCTTAGTTAACTGGGAAGCTGTTTTCTGAGTTGAGGAGAGCATTCTGGGGTAAGAATCTCATGATTTTCCCTGGTTCTAGTTTGCAGAGAGCACTCATTCATCTCGGGAATAATCCTTGTACAGCCACAAATTGAGAAATTAGGTAAGCCCACTGCTGCTGCTTCTGAACAGCACCTTCCTGGGGCAGGTGTTAGTGTTAATAAACTTAAAGGATGTTTCCCAGAGCAGTTGCTGCCTCCTGGACAGCAGAAGCCTCAAAATGAGCAGGTAGGAAAACAAAAAAAAAACCCCAAACTTATCAACTAGATCTAAACTAATAAACTATATCTGAACCAAAAATCCCTGATTTCAGTCAAACATCAAAGGTTTTGTTTCCATTCACTGAAAGATTCACATTTATGCATTATAAATAAATAAAAATACATTGTATTATGTATTTTTCTCAGAGTTTTGTGTTTGTTTTGTGGGGTTTTTTTGTGTGTTCTGTTTTGGTTGGTTGGTTTATTTGTGTGTTTTGTTTTGAACTGTTGTTGTCTAAAGAAAACCCACCAAACAAAAACAACCCAGAGATTGGCTTAAAATTCACTTTGCTGTAGGTAGGAGATGACTGCACCTGATCTCATCTTGTTTTGACAGGTGCAAAGGCAGGAAATATTCCAGCACAAACCAAATGGGGAAGTGACACAGTACACAGAAATCCCTGTCATTTTGATGTGCTAATGTCACAAGTGTATAGAGTCAAGGGCCTCTTCAGGAATATAAAAATTATATATCAAAATAATGGATAATAAGCAGCAAGTAGGGGTGACTTTATTTTAAAAAAGGAAAATTCTGGATTTCTGTGGCTTCCACCAGATGAATTTTGGGATAATGCGAACACCCAGTTTTAGCCATTCTCCTCTGGGAGTTAGGAAGGAGGGTGAGCTTAGCAGGTGACTAAAATTTTTGGCAGGTCCAGTGGTATTAACAGCTCCCAAAAAAGGAGGTTTGAGTTTACCAGGGGGACATTCCAGTTTGTGTAAGATCTAGAGTTTCTCTGAGCATTGGCTGGACCATTTGCACTGGATGTCTCTGTTTGTTATGCCAGGTTGCTGGGTACTCCAGAGGTCCAAAGCAGAGCAGTGGCAGGATCCCAGTGACACCCACATTGCCACACACAGTGTACATTGTTGGCTTATTCCACAGGGGTTTGTACACCTCATTTCAGAGGGGAATGCAGCTGTACCCTCCTGATTCTCTGCATGCCAGAGGCTGATGCTACAGGGAAAGCCCTTGGATGCTTCTTGACTCATGAGTAGAAGGAAAACTCTTGGCTTTGCTAGGGTACTTCACAGATGTATCTCTGGTCCTTAAGATTTCTGAGCAAAAGTCCCCCCCTCACAGTACAACCTGCATGGTGTTTGTTCAGGGTACAAAGCTGTGTATAGTCAGACACAGAGCCAAGCTTAAGTTTTCATTTGAGACTTAAGAAACCTCCAGAAAAGCCAAGTAAACAGCATGTGAACGTTCAGAGGCACTCCTTTGTATGGATGCTGGCATGTCTCTCAGGGTAAAGAGATTTTAACTACTCCTGCTATTATTCAGGAAGGAATTGTATGTGAACAGCCCCATAAAGAGAAAAGCTGGCTGAGACTCACAATAAGACTTTGTGAGCAGGATTTTGATCAGATCTCTTCTCATTTACCTTCTGAATGCGACCTTGTTTCCAGTGCAGTAGCTCTGAGCTGTGGCAGTGGGAGCTCCAGGTCTTGCTGTGGCAGTGCTAAGAGCTGGGGTGTTGAGTAGAGCCAATCTTCCTTTTTCTCCTTGCATTTTAACACTTTCTTGGAAGAGTTAAATGGGACTTCCTATATAAGAATGAACAGGGTGACAGAGCTGTTGAGCAAGGTAAATCTAACAAGGTGAAAACATTAGTTATCTTTATTAAATTCCTTAATTGTTCACCAGAGAGGCCCCAGGTACCTTCTGTTTACTGAGTTAGACAACATAAAGGGGCCTTTTGTGGATTCTAAGAGTACTGGACAGTACATCTGTACATTTTTTTTTCTTGTTTTAGATGGTAAAATTTGAACCAAATGGAAATGCTTCAAATAAGTCATCTCTCCTATTGGGTTACATTCCTCAAAAGGGATAGTCTCTTATAGTGCCCACCCTTCAAAAGAATGTCCTACCAATAGTTCATCTGCACATTTAAATTGATGGCAGGTAGTTTTGTCATGACTTAGCCTTTGAGTTGCCAAGAGAATGCCTTTTTTTCCCTGTGCTTCTTATACCCCATATCTCTAGACTCATACCTTGTGATTAAAGAGCCAACCTTTACAAAGTCTTCAGCTCTGATGTCAGTGGTCTCTCTAGTCTTAAATTAGGAATTGCTCAGATCAAGATGCTTCTTGATGCTTTTTCTTTGGAACCTCTGGTAGTGTAATTGCTCAAATGCAGGCTTCTGTTGGTTCCTAATACTTTGTAATATATTTTTTTAATTCCTCTTTCACTGGTCTCTTTTCCTCTGTCAAATATCAGTATCAGAGTTGCTTCCCTACACTGTCCACAATGATTACAGAGATCAGAATCTTTACATCTAGTCTTTAAACTTTTTCCTCCTGTTGGATATTGTACCTGTTCCACAGGGAAAGTTGTCAGGTAGTCCAGACAGACCATTAAAATTCTTCATAAAAGACTTAATGTTCTAATTACCTTTTAGTCTCAATGTTTTATAAGTGAGTAGAAGGTCTTACTTGAGCAAATGCTTCTATATAATTAGTGTTAGATTATCAAAACCACCTTTGTTGTTCTGCAGCCATCTCCTTGTCTTTCTAAGGCTAGGTGGAGTCCAAGTGAACCTTCCCAAAGAGTTGCTGACCTGTGAAGGTGTTGGCTCTGTGACTAATACTCTGCAAACAGACTCATTCAGGAGATCCATGACTGGCCAAGCCTAGTTTTGCTCTATTTGCTGGTGAATAAAGACCAGGTAGCAAAGAGCATTGTCTTTCTGCAGTACAACTCTAAAAGAGATGGAGAATGGTATGCTTTTGAGCTATTGAGGATTATCCAAAGGAGTATCCAGCACTGTGGTCACTGAAAAATGCAGACAGCAAATTCATTCAGCTCATTCCCTTTGTGTATCGAGCAGATCAAAGCATAGGAAGTTGGTCACAGTTTAATATTGTCATTCTTTATGCTGACTTTTACTTAAGCTGATAGTGGACCAGAAGTTTTAGACCTCTCCTTCTCAAACATGAAGGTCTGAAACAGCTGAAGCAGTTTTGGAAATGACAATAGGTGCTGATCTGCATCCCCTGGCACCTACATCTCTTTGGAAACTTGGCCTGTGTCCAGTCCCATTCTCCTTCTAACCCCCAAGATGTGCTTAGAACTGGTTCAGCTCTTCAGGAGTTGGTTTAGTTGTGTTGGCATTCCAGGAGTTGTGAGGGCAGGAGCATTAAACCATGTGGCAGGGCATGGACAGGGGCTTTGCATCTGTGTGGGTATCTGTGAGAGGGCAGCAGCATGAGTAAGGGTTGCTGTTATAGCTGCCCTACTTCTCAGCAGCTATGTTTGCTTTTTGTCATGCCACCATGAAATGTCTGAGTGTGTTTCCTGTTAATTAGGATATCAGAGGTTAGCAGGGAAGCTTGGTGTTTTGTTTTGGGGTTTTTTTGGTAACTTTTCAGTTGCTTAAAGGAAGAGGAGTAGGGAAAAATAGAGCATTTCAATGCAGTAGACATATATGCAAAATTCTGAAGTCTTTCAATGAAGTAGTACTTTAAAGAGTCAAATACTTAACCAGTCCTTATTCTGTGCTGTATATTCATCATTTCCCAAAGGACATTCCTAGTTCACTCTTAATCAATCAGTCTCAATACCAATCTTGGGAGCAGTGCTGGTGCAGGGTGAAAGTGATCTGCCAAGTCCCCTGGGCTTTCAGTTACACTTTGAGCTCTTAAGTGGCTTAGTCATGTTTGGAAAATGGATTTTAAGCACCTATTTCAGCTAAACCCCATGTGATATGTCATGGTAAAATTGTGTGGTGAAATGTAATACCTTCTGGTTGCTGTGAGCATGGGCTGTTGGTTTTCTCTTGGCCATTCTAAGTGCTTGCAGCCCACTTGGTTCTTTCTAACATCTCAGGAATAACTTTCCTGTTTGAGAGTTCTGTTCAAATGACAAAATTTATTGATGTAGCTGAGCACGTGGGAACAGAATTCCAGGACAACAGTGAAATAGCTGCTCTGTCAGAAATGCAGGAGCTGGAATGAGAGCTGTGCCAATCCTAGAGCAGCAGATCCTGGCCAGAGTACAAACTTGTCTGCAGGCAACAGTTTGTCTGTTTGAAACCTATGACTGGATCACTGCAGAGTGCTATGAATAGCTCTCTTTTATTTCGTGTTATCCTGCCCTTGAAATTCAAATAAGGTAGCCATTGTTTGAAAACACTGCACCAAAGATGCATCTGTCTTCATGCTTTAGTCTTACATGACTGAAATGCTTTCTGCAGTGATCAGCAGGCTTCCATGTACAGATGAGCTCCACACACAGGGGACTTGGTTCCTACTTAAACCATGGAAGAATGAATTACTAACATGAATTTTCACGTTGAAGAAAATGTGTGTTTACTCTGAAGTTTAAGAGTTGACAGGATTGAAATTTAGGAAGTATGAAATGGAACATTCCCAGTTAATTCAGTCCCTGGAACGGCAGAAGCCTGTGGCATTAACCTTTGAGTTATTAATAAATTGATGGAGGGAAGGATTAAGCAAAGGGTAGGTTGTTGGACACAAATGGCACAAAGGCCAGAGGCAAATCATCTTGTGTTGACTCCATGTCTAAAAAAATAGGTTCAAGGCAGAAATCAGAACATTTCCAAGGATGTTTGTGGTCAAATGGAGTCTCTTCCCAACTGAGATTCCTTCTCAGGTTGGGAGAAGCAGATATTTAAACTGTTAATCACACTTTAAGAGTCAAGCAAAATAAAAGTAACTCCAAGACTGGTGCTTTACTGGGAAGACAGTGACATGTGGCACCTCAGAGCACACTGCCTGTGAAAGCAGAGACACTTCTGGAGTCATCCTTCCCAATTGTCACTCACCTTGTTACTGAGGTAAAATGTTGGCCACATATCTCCCCTTACCCTGCTAGTGCTGTAATGACATCAGTTGTGCTGCATGGACTTTGCTCCTCAAAGCAGCAGCCCTGTGTGTCTCACTTTGGGGGACTGGGAAATGGATTTCTCCATTCCATAGTCCATTTTCTTCTGGCTGTGGATGTCCCTGGGGGAGCTGGTGCAGCAGGTGCCAAGACCTTAGATCAAATACAGATTATGTGGAAAAAATGAAGAGTAATCCTTATCCTTCCTTCTGTGAAAAACATTGTAGCAGCACTAAAAATGGGATTAAACTGGCTAAAGATCATCCTGAGGGGTCAACTTTTATCCCATTAAACCCCCCCTTTGTTTCTGACACGAGTGGAAAGTCAGGGAGTATTCCCTGGCAGACAGTGGAGCAAATCATCAAGCAGCACAGCAGGCTGCCAGCCAGCAGCTCCAGGGTCCTGATCCTCACTGACCTTGGGTGAGGCATTTAATGGCGCTCTGCTTCCTGGTGCTGCAACCTAAAATTAACAATGATGTATTTCAGAGGGTTTGAGTGAAATAGCTGTTAATTTTAAAGCACTTGGAAAATTATATGGTCTATATACATGTTAAGGTTTAATCCCACACACCTGAATAACTTGGTTGATGTTGAAAACAGAGTTCTTACTGAGTCTCAAGGTGAGGAACGTGATGATGAGGTGACCTTTGTCTGAGCAAAACATGTTTTGAAGCAGTAATTCTCTAGTAGATTAATTCAGGAATATTTCCCCATTCTTCTGTAGTGGGGGAATGCTAAACCCATTAACAGACTGGGTGTGGACTGGGAGAATGGGTAGGTGTGGTGCAAAGGGGATAAGAAATACACTGCTGGTCAGAGATGACCTGGTTTGTGTGACGGTGGGAAAGAGGTCGTGTCCAAATTTGGCAGGAGAAGTTGTGGGCAGGTGGATGGACAGTGCCAACAGGAATGAGGTGCTGTAACCAAACAAAGTTATTTAATAGTGGCATTTTTGTGACATGTGTTTGGTTTTCGTTGGTTTGGTTGTTTGCTATTTATTTGTTTGGTTTTTTTTCCTGGAATACCTCCTTAAAACAAGCAGCACTTTCTGAGTTCTGTGTGATTCCAGGCACTTCAGGCAGCAGTGTAAATCAAACCTACCTTGGGTTCTGCAGCTTGGCAGGCAGGTGTCTGTCTGGGGTCTCCCATAGCCCATAACCAGTGTGGGGTGCTGAGTTAATCAGATCACCAGGGTGATTTGTACAGCCCTGAGTGCTGCTCCTGCTTAGTGGGTGCCTCGGGCTGTGGGGCTGGCAGTGCCATTAGAACTGCTGATCCATTTCAAGGTCATTCAGAGGGAGAGTTGCCCATAAAAATAGACTTTATAGTGGTGCTTATACTTTGGTGCTTTGTAATCCACATAGAGACACACTGAGAACTGTTTTTTTTCTGGGCTCTCTGTGGCTTTTTAGGGTTGCATGGCAATGTTGTGGAGAGTGGAGAGAGGAAAATACGTCAAAACTTCTACGTCATGAAAAAAAGCAGTTTGGTTAATGGTTATTGATGGATAGCAAATGCTTTGTGATTTATGACAGAACAAGTCAGCAGAGCGTGGAATCTTCCAAATCACATGGGGCAGGTTGAGTAAGCTGGTGAAGTACAGATAATCCCAGTTAAATATGCTTAGTTATCTTTACATATTTATACATCTTCCACTGCTCAGGGTTGTGTTGCAGTTGTCATCTGGTGGCAGGCAGCAGCACACTGGCATCACCACTGGAAGTGCCACATTTCTCTTAGGAAAAGGTGATTTTCTCAGTGCCATGTGACTTGTCCTGGTGTGTAGCAGCAGCATTATTTCTTGTCGTGTCTAATGCTGCCCAGCCAGCACTACCCACTGCTTGCTAACACTACAGTCATGTGCTGCCCAGATGACAGTCGTGTCATTCCATGTCATTGCACTACTTTGGGCACTGCAAAAAAGAAAACCCCAAAACCAACCAAAGAAAGATGAGTCATTCAGGTCACTTGCTTTGTCACAAAATTTTGTTGTAACAGTAGAAAACCCCTTCAGACTGACTGAAAGTCCAGGATGTAACAGAAGGCTTCAAATCCATCCCTTAGGCTCCATCAAAGAACAGCCTTGGCTGCTTGTAAGGTGGATTTTTACACCTGCAATCTGAAGTGTGGTTGCAGGTTGTGTGAGTACAGCTGCTCCTCTGGACACTGCCTGTTCAAGAGCCTCATTCCAAGCAAGGCCTTGCTCTGTCTCAGCTGGGAACTCCCCACGTGAGGGAGAGGAGCTGAGCTGAGCTGGTGTCTCTGCTGGGAGAGGATCTGTGCTGAGCTGGTGTCTCTGCTGGGAGAGGAGCTGAGCTGAGCTGGTGTCTCTGCTGGGAGTCCCTTCACCTTTCCCTTCAGCTGCAGGTGTTGGGTGCCTGGACACTGGAAGCTTTGCTCGCCCGTGGAGCTCGCTGGGAATGTGGTTATGGGTGCTGGGGCTTGGAAGCCCTTGGGTCAAGCAAAGTGCTGAGCAGTGAGAAGGGGACCTTCAGCTCTGAGCAGGGAAGTGAGTTCTCAGGTCCAGCCTTTCCCCAGCAGCGTTTGAGGTGCAGGGGACAAAGTCCCGTCCGGGTTGTGCCGCTCCCTGGCAGCCCGGCCATGCTGGAGGCTCCAGCTGTAGATGAGTCAATGAAGCTGTGTGGGCTGCTCCCTGTCCTGCCAGCCTGTCCCTGCTATCTCAGCCCATCAACACTGGAGCCTTTGTCTCTGGCCTTATCATGCCTCAGCCATCACAGAGCCCTTTCTGTGCTCTCCTCCAGCTCTGCCTCTGTGTTCAGGGGGCTTTTCTTCAGCTGCTCTTTGTCTCCGGGTGTTTATTGTGCCTGCTGCAGAGTGTGTTTGTTTGGGAGAGAGGAGGAGGGGCTCCTGTTTGTGTGGGGTTTATAAACCTAGTGCATTCTTCAAAAGAGATGCTGAGCAAACTGGATGGTGTTAATATTAACCCTCTGCTGCCTGGCAGTGCTGCACCCCTATTTCCTCAGTGTGAAAAATGCTGTGGGAGGGTGGGGAAGTTGCTTGCTGTGTAAGGCTGGGAGTCTGCTCTGGGTCTGATTTTCTGGGAATTCTGCACATGTGTATCAGTAAGAGAGCCTCCCAAGTGTGGGGAGATGGAATTCGATTTAGGATTTCCCCTCAGAGTCATTCTGGAACTTGTTTTTATTGCAAATCCTGGCTCACTAGTCCTTTCTGTTTGCATAACTGGCCCTTGCATCCTGTTTATGTGGCTACATCAGACAGTGTCTCTTCATTGTACCAGATCCCAAAGCTTGCACCTCAGTACTTTGCCTTTTGAGTAAGGACCCGAGAGCAGGAATTTCTGAAGTTAATAGTAGTGGTGTGTAATACCTGTATTCTGAACCAGATGCTTTAACCAACTTGTTAATGCTTTCATGGCTAGGATGGCTCTTACTGTTTCTTCAGCACCTGTGGTCCCCCATCCCACCAGAAAGCTTTGGAAGATGTCAGTCAGCTACTCAGACAGCTTCATTTCACTTCTGTTCACTTTATTTCACACAATTCTTTGCACAAAGTTGGTCTGGGCGGGAAAAACCCCAACCAATCAACAAACCAACAACCAAACAGAACAGCATCAACTTCCTAACCTTTTGCTCTTTGGAACAGGATGGAAATTTACAACATGAAACATCTCTTGTCCATCTCTGCAAGAAGCTGCAGCAACACAATTGTCTTAGTGTTAGAAGTGCCAGGAGAGTTTGTTTATTTCACTGAATCTGCAGTCAGCTTAAAAGTTAAACTTTTTTTTTATGATGAACTGTATAAATTGAGTATAAGATAAATATATTATTTCCATGTGTGATAAAAATCCTTTTTTTTTTTTTTTTTTTCAAAGCTGGTGTCTTTTCTTGGGTTACTGAACTTTTCTCCAGAAATTGACATTGATTCAGTACTTCACAAAGCAGTGTAAAGAATTTTTACTCTCCAGGAGTTAATATCCTGCTATTGGGGGTTGCAATTAGTGTATTCCAGCCCTAAATATTTAATAATATTATACTGGGAGAAAGTTCAGCAGACTGTGTTCCTTTGCAGGGGGTGGGAGAGGAAGCAATACAAACTAATACAGGCCTTTGAAACATGAATCCACACATGGTCATGACTAAACCTATTGAAATTAAAAAAAAAATCAGGTGATTTTTTTTTTTTCTGCTGTAGGCTCTAGTGTTGTTACCCTGTGATTTGTTTTCTTTATGAACCAACTCAATTTGTCTCTTTCTCTCCAAGGAGCAGTTTCAGCTGCGAAGCGCACGGGGATTCCAGCACCCCGGGAAATATCCTCATCCGTGTCCAGGGAGAGAGCTGTGCTGCGTGGACAGGCCACCAGCAGGAAAACCCAACCCAGCCCCACCTCTTCTGGTACCCCCACTCCTACCAAGCACGTGCGGCCCACAAGCAAGTCCAAGCAGGAGAATGAAACTGGTGACAAGGCTGTTCTGGAATCTCAGGTTAAAGAGCTCCTGGCGGAAGCGAAGACAAAAGATTCTGAAATCACCAAACTCCGTTGTGAATTGAAGAAATGCAAAGAGAAAGGGTCACTTAATGCTGAAGGGATGGGTGCTTCCAACCAAAATTTAGAAACAATATCCCCTGTTGACATAGATCCATTAATACGGACCCTTCAGGAAAAAAACAGGACTTTCCAAAAAGAGCTTGCTAGCCTGGGAGAAGAAAACCGTGTTTTGAAAGAGAAATTGCTTTATCTAGAGAACTCCCCTCTGTCAGACACAACAACAAGCAGTGGAGGTGACAGCAGCCTCCCAACCCCAACTACCCAAGAATCCAGTTTTGGGAGCCCATCAAAAACCACGGCCAGGGGTGAAATGGGTGAGCACAGGCAGCAGGTGAACGGGGCTGTGCTGCGCAATTCTGGGTCTTCCAGCAGCGATGTCACTAAAGCTTCCTTGTCACCAGATGCATCTGATTTTGAACACATAGCAGATGTGCCTTCCAGGCCAACATCCTCCAACAGCAACCACTTCAAAGGGTCTAAATGCTCCACTACAGGAAGTTCTCCAAACAATATTAGTGATCTTTCTGTTGCGTCTCTTACAGAGAGAATACAAAAAATGGAGGAGAATCACCACAGCACAGCAGAAGAGTTACAGGCCACTTTGCAGGAGCTGTCAGATCAACAGCAAATGGTGCAGGAGCTGACAACAGAAAATGAGAAGCTAGTGGAAGAGAAAGCTCTCCTGGAGACTTCCTTTCGTCAGCATAGAGATAGAGCAGAACAGCTCAGCCAAGAAAATGAGAAACTAATGACTCTCCTGCAAGAGAGATCTAAGAATGAAGAAAGCAGAGCTCAAGAGGGGAAGGTCCTTGAACTAGAACAGAAATGTGCAGAAGTTCTTGAAAAAGCACAGTTTGAAAGAGAGAAATTACTCAACATTCAGCAACAGCTAACCAGCAGCCTACGAAGCTTGGAAAGGGAGCATCAAGATGCCCAGCAGGTGATTCAAAACCTGAGAGAAGAAAATGAGAAGCTGCTGAAACTTCTTGAAGTGGAACAGCAGAGCAACAGCATGGTGACAAAAACCCTGGAGGACTGTAAAATTGCTTTGGAAGGTCTAAAGATTGAGAATGGCTCTCTCAAAACTCAGTTAGAGAGTGAGAAACAAAAGGCTGCAGAAATCACGGTGATGGGATGTACGACTGACAACCCTGAGGTGCAAGAGATGCTGAAAGTAGCCCGTGCAGAAAAGGATCAGTTAGAAGCATCTTGCACTGAGCTCAAACAAGAGCTGCTGAAGGCAAACAGTGAACTGAAGCACATCCAGGGCCTGCTATCTAAGGTAAACCAGTAACAGCTGTAAAATATAATGGTTGCTTATCTATCCTCCCATAAATGGGGAATTGTTTGTCTTTAGATTGTTGTTGAGCCATTGATTATCCAGGATTTAAATGGCATGAATTGGTTTTGAATGGAAGCTGGGGTCCTATGGTACTGTTGCTGTTTATGTTTATTTTCCCAGGAATAACTTAATAATATCAAAACACATTTCCCATAATATCTCTTACAGAAGCTACAATTTCAGTAAATAGAATTGTGTTGTCAAAACTGGAACAAAGAGCAGGTCAATAAAAATAATTTACTTTATTAGTGAACAAATATTAGTGAAGAGAACTTGTGCCCTTCTCTCCTTCTGGGTTACCAAGTAGTTAGCAGCAAATATTGAATTTGGATTAATGAATCCATTAATTAGTAGTGAAGTATAGGTGTCATAGGTCATGAGAAGACAAGGATGTGAGGTGATGCTCAGAAGTTGGTATTTATAGCAACGTGACTAAGGTTGCACAGTCAAGCTCCAGATATTTTCTTAAAACTAGAATATTTTTATAAAACTGAGTATTCTGGTTTGGGATAGATAAATTAATGGCCAAAAAGATTCATTTCAGGGCAATTTTTCTCTGCCTCATTTGGTAGCTGGTGGTTTTGCTCTGAGGAAGCTTAAATCAGATACTGTTTGTTTTCTGTGTGATCCTGGCTGCTCAGAGGGGAGCTGCAATGTGAGGTGTCCCTGGACAAGTCTTAATAAAGCACAAGCCAGTGATTGTCCTACCACTGCAAAAAGTGCTCATCAGTGTGTACAGCCTTTCCTGTGTGGGGAAGGGATCATAAGAATGGTAAAATTGGCTAGTTGGAGAGGAAGAGAACATTGCCAAAAAGCACCTCCATGATTCAAGTGATTTAGAAAATCCAGATGTCCTTTCAGCCTAAATAGGTGACCACAGCAAATGGAGTTAGTGGGGGAAACTCCCAAGTGCTTACTAGAGCTGGAGTTTAAGAAGAATAAATGAAAAACTGCTGAGTGCTCAGACTCTGTACCAAACTTTTATTGCTTGGTTTGGAAACCACAGATTTCCTCCTTTTTACTCTTCCTTTCCCTTGAATGAAGCTGTTTTGAATCACTGGCTATTTGTGACACCCAAACAAGACCACAGGCTTCTGTAAGGCTGCCCTTCAGTCAGGCTGTGCCAGTGCTGCTGATGGAATTGGCAGCCTGCACCTTGCTCTTCCTAACTTGGTCATACTGGGGGATCTCCCCCCAAACCTGCAGGCATTGCTCAGTGGACCTGAGCCAACAAACTGAAGTGCAGCAGATTCCCCCTTCAGTAATTCCAGATGTCCTCTATCCAGAAATACCCTTCTCTGCAGTAGCAAGCTCTGCTATGTGTGTTTTCACAATCCATTGAAAATGCTCATGGTAAATGTAATAAAATTGTTACCATGGTCAAAATGATCATTGGCTCGGCCCTGAGGCAGTAATATCACTCCATAATGTGATAAAGAGTTGTGGAGCTTTCCAGACATGTGATTCTGTTCAGTTCATTACTTGGCAGAGATTGGTTTGGAATTAGGGTCATCATATAGAAAACTTAATTTCCTTTGGAGTGTCTTTGCTTTATTATCTTTATGGCCAGGAAAGAAACCCGACATTCATAGCTCATCTGAGCTTCCTGAAACTGCCTCATTTGCAATGAAGCTCAGTTAATGCAGTGCTTGGAGCACGGGTTTGATTCTCAAATCCCTGAAATGCCCAGTAAAATCTGAGTGATACAGCCCTGAAGAACTAAAGGCAAATGTGCAGCTTTCTTTCCTTGCAGGCTGAGAATGAGTGTGGCCAGCTGAAGGAGCTGTGTGACCGGCAGGCTGAGCAGCTGAGCAGAACCAGCCAGAAGCTGCAGGAAAAAACATCAGAGAATGAAGCAGATATAAAAAACCTGAAAGAGACCATTTTTGAATTGGAGGACCAGGTGGAACAACATCGTGCTATAAAACTTCACAATAACCAGCTCATCAGTGATCTAGAAAGTAAGTGGAGCTGAAAAAAAGGATTTCAATGGACTTGAGGAGGCTCAGTTACAGCTGCAACAGGGAGGAGGAGGCCTGTTGTCATACCTGTGAACGGGCTTCACTTTTGAAGTATTCCAGTTGGCCAGTCCTTTCTATTCAAACACAAAAGTCACTATTTTACCAGTGAGTGCTATAGAAATAATATTTGAGAGAGTCTCCAAGCTGCATTCCTCAGCAAAGCAGGTAGTGCCCATTCTGGAATTACTGGCTTTTTAAAGAGATTTTATGGAAAAGCTGTGGTAAAGAGCTGTGAAGTAGAGGTTGCTGTCACTGTGTGGGAGGGAAGCTGCCACCTGGTGGAATGACCAGTGTCACCTCCAGGGCTGTGTTCTGCTTTAATGCCTCAACATAAGGACATATTTTAGAGATACTTGAGTAACAGATCTACTGTTGATTCCACTTAATTAATACTTAAGCATCTTAACTTCAGCTTAGTCTGTTTAGTGGCATTACTAGAAGCAAATCCAGACAGACTTCTTTGTCCTCCCATGTTTAAAAATTTTTTCCCTTTTTTATTCTCAGGTAAAGCAATGAAGTTGGAAGAACAAAAACAAGATGCAGAGAGGCAGCTGAAGGCTCTCACCAAGCAAATGAAGGTAAGACTTAGAGTCCCATCACAAAGCTAAGCTGAGCTTTTCCTTGGAATACTGAGTTTGAGGGAGGTATGGTATTTTTCTAGAACAACTGCAGGAATTTCTTTCTACATCCTTTCATCTTCCATTCTCTTCACCCATTTCTACCTGTTTCTTTACCTGTGAAGAGAAAATGTAAGATGTCCTTGGCAAATTATTTACCCTTTTTCTACCTATGAACTTTTGCTACTTTGGAACAGCCATTTTTTCTTCATGAATCATCAGTAACAACAAACTCATCTCAGCAACAGTACCTGCAATAGTATCACAAGGCTGAATGATTAATACCTGTAGGAAGAACTTTGATTTATTGGAGTAGAGAGCTTAGCATCAGTTTCTTCTTTGTCAATCTTCTTGGTACTGTGTAAAGAGGCAAATACTTAGTTTGACCTCAGTGTCATCTTGAAAGTGTGGTGAAATCCTGGTTGCTTGTGATCACAAGAAAGAGATGAGTAACTAAGTGTTCATCAAAAGGAGGTGCATTTTTACAGCAAACAGTTTGGGGTTCTAATTGCTCTTTCTAGGAAGATACAGAGGAGTGGAGGCGTTTTCAGGCTGATCTGCAGACTGCAGTGGTTGTAGCCAATGATATTAAGTGTGAAGCCCAGCAAGAGCTCCGTGTGGTGAAGAGGAAACTTCAGGAGGAAGAGGAGAAGAATGCCAGACTGCAGAAGGAGCTGGATGAAGTGAAGGGCAGCACCAGGTTGGTTACTTTAAAAGGCCAGGATTTGATCTCTGTGACTGCTAACACGCATGCCAACAGTGCTTTGTCAATAACTATTCATTGGCTTGGATGTGCACCTTGTCTGTTTTTAACTCTTCTGACAGATTTTGTTGTCTCTTATTCTGAGTTGTTTCTGTTCTTTTTCTTTTTGGCAGTCTAGTTCTGTCAACTAGGCCATGAAGGTTTTAATCAGCAAATATTAAGTAATAATAATTGCTAGTGTCTTCCTCTAGCTTTGCTCTCAATATGATGTTCCAGTGTGTTTTATTGCCTCCATAACTGCAGCTGTATTAAACCATCTGTGCAAAGATTGATTGGCTGCCTCTATTCAAGGGGAGATCCAGAAAACTGTTTAATCTGGGAGGAAGTCAAGGAGTGTCTATGCTTAAATTAAAATGAGGACTAGCTGAACTTCTTTGTTCTGCAGGTCTAACACGTGTTGGCTGAGTGATCAGTGCCAGTACTAGGATTCCTCAGCTTGCATCTCCTGTCCTTCATTGGAAACCTTTTTGTGTGATTCACTGTGTTAAATGGGTTGGACTGTGACCTGGGTTAGGATTTAGCTCAGAAGTGATTTCACCATGCAGTGGACCCACCTGTCAATCACTTGGTGTAGCCTCAGTGCTTGGGGAGGCAACAGGAATTGTGAGCCACTCAAAGACACAAATCAATTGTTTGTATTGATTTGTGTCAATTGGTGTAGTCTTGGTGTCTGGGGAGTGAGTAGGAGTTGTGAGCCACTCAAAGACACAGCCCAGCACAGAAAGCTCTCTGTGAGGGGCTCTCCTCTGTGGGAGCATGGTGAGAATAAAGGTGACATTTACAGTTTAACCTGGATCCAGCACAGGTGCCTTACAATGTGCCTTTTGTACCATGTGTGACCTTTTGTGTACCACCTTTTATTCCAAAAATCATAATGAAGTTGCAGTACTGAAGAAGAGATGGAAAACAAAAGATGTATTAGAAGAAAGAACCAAAATGTCTGACACAGGTGCTCTGCTCTTTTTTTACCTTGACACAAGTAGAGCCAGCAGGGCTGCAATGATGAAAACTTGTACTGGAGGAATGAAGAAAGACAAAAATAACACAAACAAGGGTATTGTTTATCAAAAAATGTGTGCCAAATTAATTTTGCTCCTCTAGCTTCTTCCCTTTAATCTCTTTCCCAGTAGATTCATGGCCAGTGGTAGAATTAGACACAGGAACACAGTGAATCCTGTAATTTCTTTAAGGTGGAGTAACAGTTCAGCTTTGTTACACATTTTCTCATTGTTTTCCATTCAGGAGTTTCCACAGCAGCTCTACAGTAGATGGGAATAAAAAGATGGGAGGGTTTTTGTGTGGAGGTGTAAGGGTCAGAATTTCTGGACTGAAAGAACAGAAATACAACTTTTCAGAAAAATAAAAGCATGTGTTTAAAGCTCCAGTCTCATTATCAGAATTCCCAGTGGATGCAAAGAAAAGCTCTTGCAGACTCTGTATTCAGACAAAATTATTCCCAGACAGTACTTAAGTTCTGGGCTCAGTTTCCATTCCTAATTTGTTCTTAATGAAATTTCTCATTTGGAGTGGGTTCCATATATCTATAAGGGCAGGAATCATATATTGTAGTTCTCTCTTCTTTAATTTTTAATCTGAAGATGTATTTGATAATACTTAAGATGAATAGAAGATGACCTGCTAATGTGTAAACTGGATATTTACCTTTCATGTATAAGGAACACAGCTGCACACTCAGCTCTTTGCATAAGAAGCAGATGCTGCTTGGGAAATTAGATCCCCAGAATCCATATGTAGGTAGCTCCAGGAGGAGGTATTCAGACATATATATAATTAAGTCAGCTTGGACATGTATCCCTCCCTTTTTCCCATAACACAGATATGTCTGTCTCTGTGTCTCGTCACTATCTGTACAGCTTGCTTTGAGTATTACATGGGTCGTGGAGCCAGAAACCTGTTTGCAGTGGGTGCAAAATGGAGTGCAGAATTTCTGTCCTGAATGGTATGGACAAGGTAATGAAGCCTCTGGAAGTCATTGTCTGAACAAAGCAGCTGAGCACTGAAATCTGAAAGCTGCACTGGCCTACAAAACAAATTCTTGAAGCAGTTCACTCCCAGTTACTTTTGCGTTCCTGATGTCCCTGTGCTCCCCAGAACCTCAGCTTCTTTCACACAAAGCTCTGGGGATATTCTCATTGTTGGTTTTAGTCACCAGTGCTGCTGCTCAGAATCAGCAGTAGATTCTGGTACCTGTGGTGATTTTAGTGCGTGCTCAGCACTGGGGGAAGCAGTTTGTAGCATGATACCTTAACCTGGTCTATAAAATACCCCTTGTGTTTGCTAATGCTGAGCAGCTGCACCCTCAGCTGAGGGTCTGACACTCCCTAGTGGAAGTTTCCTGTCTGATTTTAAGTTCTGATTGGGAAATACACCTTCTAAATAGCTTGCTACTCAAAGGATTTTGGCAATACCTCTGCCATCTCTTGAGGGTCGTTAGACTCCACCTCATAAATAGATCTTGAAGCCAATTTATCTCCTACAACATCCTGCCAGTGTAATGTTCTGCCTGAGTTCCTGCCTCCAAGTTTGATTTCACCGTCACATCCTTCTAATCAGACAAAAAGTCATTTTTGGTTCAGGAACAGCCAAAGAACTTGCAGAAAAAGTCCTGATGAGGTCATCAGAGTTCTTCTGAATGAAGGTAAGAGCCTCCCAAAGGCACCTTTAACACAGATTTAATGTCTAATTCTATGACTAAGAATGTTGGGGGGTGGTTGGAGAAGAATAAAACCAATGGAATAAGGAAGAGGGGAGTTAACTTGTCCCAAGTTAGTACTGATTGAAAGCTACAAATTGATTAACCCATGTTTCAGGCAGTCTTTCTGGGATATTTTACATCCTAATTAATGTTAAGCAAAAGCTTACAGTCCACTGTGGTGTGGCTGTCTCCTCAAAGGTGGTGGAGATTGAAATTCTATCATCTCTGTCCATGGAGGCTTTCAAGACCAGACAGGTTAATACCCTGAGTAACCTGGTCTGACCTCATAGCTGACCCTGCTTTGAGCAAAATTAGGTGACTCCCTGAGGTCCCTTCTGACCTGGATGATCCTGTAGCAAGTTTCATCTATTTCCAGGGTGAGTGTTCTGAAAAAAAATAAATTTTTTATAGCTGTTTTGGGATCAAGTATTTGGGTGGTGGTAGAGGAAAAAAATAAAAGCTATATTGGGCTTATAACAGGAAGAAAGTTACTGCTGAAAGTACCCAAATCATGGACAGCTTTTTTTGGCTTCATTACACACCCGTTTCCAAGCCTTTCTAGCAATATACTGTTTAGCAGCAGTGAAAGTTTCAAGGTGTTGCTTTGACTCTTTCCCTTCAAGTTCTCAAAATTACTTTGGCACTGTAAGATTATGTGCCTTGAACCAAGACATGGAGGGAAGACTCTTGGGCTGTGAGTGAGTAGTACTCAGGAAACAGAGAAATTCTCTCTGTAATTAAATAAGTGTTGTCTTAGAATAATAATTAAAAAAAAAAAGAATTAACCAAACCTTCAAATGGAAGCCTAAAGGTTGTGATGTATCCCACTAATTCACTTCTGTTCTTCCTCCTGAGTCTTAAATGCCACAGCATGGCAGTGTTACATGCTTTTTCTCCTGGAAAGAAGCCTCTGCTCTCTGTGTATTAAACCCTGCTGTCAGTCTGTGTGTGCTGGTGTGCTGCTCGTGTGCCTGTGTTTTGCAGCTGTCCTGTCTATAGAAAGTTGGATAGTTGGTTCTGCTCTCACCAGAAATAAGCAAATGAGAATGTCAGAGCAGGATCCTTGAAGTAATTGTTTGCTCTAGTTAGTGACTCTTCAGAGGTGGTTTGTGTTTGGGTTTTGGGTTTGGTGTTTTGTTTTTGGTTGGTTTTTTTGCCCTGGATGGAGATGATTCCATCCCCTTTGGTGTAAGGATCCTGAAACTCTGGCAGAGGTAGAGCAACTCTAGTTGCCTGCAGGAGTTCATGTACTCATTTTGAATGAGTTAGACCTAAATGATTAGAGGAAAGCTGGGAATACCACCATCCCTGTCCTTTGAAATGGGTTCCCTGCCTTTAAATACTTTCCTCCAATCTGAGCAACATGTTTGGGTTTTTTTCTTTTCTATCTTGCATTGTTTGCACGTTGCATCCCAAAGATGAGTTAGTGGAGTGTTAAGGCACTCCCTCAATTGCCCTAGCAACACCACCAGCTTTTTTTCCCATCTCCCCTTTATTTAGTGATGATGGGACCTGTAAAATAGAGAGCTGTACCTCAGCGTGGGCATTGCATTGCTTCTTATAACTGCTGATTGTTGTTTGTATCTCCATAGGTGCCTGATCTCTGCCAGCTAACACAGCCCTGAATAGATGCACAGCCAGGCCTGTGAGACACTTCAGGACATAAATTCAACTTCCAGCTGAAAAAGGGAAGTTTCCATTTGAGAAAGCACCTCCAGTTTTTGATTGCACTGCAGAAGTCAAGTGTATCTCAGTGTGAACACTGCTCAGGTCCACTCCTCCACGGGCAAGAGTCTCTTTCTTTGTTTCAGAAGGCTTCTCTTCAGATGACTCCATGAGGTGGAAAAAAGTTCTGAATTAGTCTAAAGCCAACTAGACCATAAGAAGTAATCCCAGAGATTTGGGAAAGTGAAATAACTGAGGGCCTTTTATTGGAGAGATGGGGATATTTGCCCTGAAACAGAAATTCAGAGTTGCCATTTTAAGCTTAAGCAAAAAATAAAGCATGAGTGCATATGTCTAATATGTAAAATTTACTGTGCATACATATTATGAGTTCCATATATAGTATTATATTAATAAATCTGTGTCTAAACACATGTATGCACACAGATCAGTACATACATGTGCACACAGGTCAATACACGAACTCAAGTGCTAGGTTATGGAAATCCAGCAGGAAAACTGAGTAGAAAGATGAAGTTATTTGTTTAATATCAGCTGCTTTGATGGCTTCAGATTTTTATTACTGTATTGACAAGGCACTCACCACTGGGTGGCATGTCTGACTCAGTGTGTGTTAGGAAGCAGGGTGGTGCTCAAGGAGCATGGCCTGCTGTGATTTTCACAAAGCATGTCCCAGGTGAGGTTTTCCTGGCTGTGAGAATTTCTGATGGAGAGATCAGATGGAAAAGAAATAAGAATATCAAGCCCCTAGTAAATACCTGCTCAGAAAGGAGTTTTCTCATGCTTTTAACTCAGGTGAAGTATGTGATGACCAGGGAGAACTTGCTGAAATTCAGCCTTGCAACTGGAGACACCTGGAGAGAGCTTTACTTGGATGCTAAAGAGAAACTCAGAAGTCACCATCTCTACCAGGAGATCATCAGGATTCATTCCAGGACTGGAATTTTATGTGTTGGCTGTCCTTTCCTCCTGGGTGTGAAGACCTAGCAAGGGCCTGGTCTCAGAGCAGGCTGAGCTAGTACAGAATCCTGCAGGATATCCTGGCTTTGGCATGGCCTTCTCCTTTGGGCTGTGTCACTGGAATGCGTGCACAGATACACACTTGTGTTGCCTTTTCTGTGCTGGCAGCTCTTGAATGTTGGGGTTTATGTTTAAGAAATATATATTGAAGTGCCAAATAAATGTTTTAAGTGTCTGGAATTGTCTGCTGCCTGCACTTGGCCTCTCTTCTGTGCATCAGTAGCTGTGTCTTTTCTTTGTGTCCCTTGGAGTTGAGGAGGAGTCACAATGATGACAGGAACTGTGTCAAAGACTAGATTGTGCAGTGTTTATTGCTGCAAATGTGATTCTGTAACAAAGAGGGCAGGGGAGCAGTTTAGAAATTCCACAAACAAAGGCTGCTGTTGCCAAAATCTGTACATTAAGCAGAGGAAGACTTGTGCCTTGGTGATGGTTTGTCCATGTATTCCAAACCTAGAAGACAAGACTAACTCTTGCCATTAGAGGAGGGCTCAGTGCATCTACTTCTCTCACCAGTGAATGAAACTAGGCAGTGGTTTTGTGAAAAGGGCTGCACATTTTAATTCCTTTGTGGTTAAATCTAAAGCATTCTGCTTCCTCCTGGAGCTGCTCCACTGAAGCCAGCTGCACTTGCAGCATTTATCTGTGGAAACCATTCATTCTTGTTTCAAGGAGAGTATACAGCAGTGGATGACATTTTGTTCAAATCCATCCCTTTGTAGCAGAATTTTCTTAGTCTTCCTGGATGAGCTCAGCTACACTAAGCTGAATAAATCCTGTGCATGGGGAGTCATTTTTGATTTGCAATTGCAGCTTGTCATTAATCTTTGTAAGTCATGTTCTTCTGTGCTATCCTTCTGAATTAGCTTGCTACTCTTCTGCTTCTTAAGAAACCCAAATATGTTCACATCCATGCATCCTCTCATCCTACAGATATTTCTCTCTAAATGAAAGGTACTTGCTAACTTTCATAACTCTCCATTGCTTGTTGGCTGTCATGTGTGATTTTAGTTGAAGCAGGTATCTCAGCACTGTTCCTCTTACCTTTCATGCCAAGGTTTGCAGCCTCACTTTGATTGTGTTTAGTTTAGAGGTTGTTTCAGGGTGTTGGTGGCAGCTCCATGCTTTACCTGAATTGGACTCCTTTAGCTTTCAATGGCTTTGTCTAACTGAAGTGCACATGCTGTCACCTGTTGGTTTGTTGTTTGTGGTTTATGAAGTTATCACAGAAGAAAAAGTGAAAGGCAAAACTAACTTAAAGTTAGTCAGCAAACACTGGCTTCCTCAGAGCTCAGTGAATCTTATCCACTTTGCCCTTCCTCCTTATTGGATTAAACAGAGAATGGAAGTGAAATGGGTTTTTCTTTAATCATCTGCCTCTGCAGCCTCCCCTGACACAGAAGGATCTTGAATGAATTAGCAGAGAAATAGCCAGTGTCTGGCTAAAGACAGCACCTCCTTAAGCTCTGCCAAAAATAGAAACTTGAGTCACTCTTCTTTTATTGACAACTTTTAGCCCCTTGCATCTTGTAGACTGTGATGCTGAAAGGGAAAGAAAAAGGCTCTGACTTCTATTTTTAGCTTAACAGTTGTTGTTCAACCCCATAGGTACTTTCTGGATGGAGTCTTCCAGCCTTCTTATGAAAAACTCTGATTTTATGTTCATGAAGATCTTGGTGCCTAGTGTACTTAAATGTGGGGGAAAGTGGTGATATCTCAGCACCTGTAGATCAGCAGGTAGCTCTTAAGTGGCTAGAGGAGAAGGAAAGTAATGCACAAATACTCTTTTTACATGACTAGGCTTTATCTAATTGCAGCTTTCCTAAACTAAAGCTAGGTAACTGCTCTGCATGTCTCCTTGAGAGCTACCAGGTAAGTACAGTCAGTGCTAAGCAACATCAACCAGGCTTGTAAAAAGCATGACTAGAAGCAATAGTTACTTGCTATGGTTCCATTTGCTGTGATTCCATTTGCTGTTTAACAGAGCTGGGGACTTTCCTGTACTAACTCATGTAAGCCCAGTACCTAATCTTGGCTTCAAAATGGCTTTCAATGGAGTAACTTAATCCTTCCTGTTAAAACATGAGCCTGATTTCTATTTTCAGTTTGTCTGTCTTGATTCCAGCCATTGAATTCTGGTATTCTTGTGTCTGCTAGGATGAAGCACTTCACAGTTTTATTCCCCATATAACTCCTGATGGATTGTGATTGAGGGTTTACTTGTTCAGCAGATGTCCTTGTTGATAAGCTGTAAGAGTTGAGTCTCCAAAGCTTTTCATTATGAAGTCTGTTTTCTGGTTTGTTTTTTTACAGCTCTTATCTGAACCCTGTCCAATTGTTTTATTTTATTTTCAATTATGGCATTTTAACTGGTAACAATTACTCCAGCAGTGGTCATGCTAACTGAAACCATAGAGTGTAAAATAAATAACATCTTTCTCCTTGGTTACTTTCCTCACTGAGGATCACAGTAGCCCCTTGGTCCTGTGCTGTATTGAAAGCCCATCTTCAGGTAATTATTGATGATTGCTCCTAAGACTCAAAACTGCTTTTTTTCTGTGGTAATCCTCCATCCTGGGTGAGGATGGGCAATGAGGGTGATATAACAATGCAGAAAAGTTTCTTAAACTCAATGATTTAATGTTCTGAGAAAATAACATGAACATAGTAATGAGTGATCCACGTTCTGGGAATTGCCAGAAAAGATGTGCATCGTTGGACTCGCCTTACTACACACAAAGACCTTTCATCTCTGCTTGCACTTCCTGTTGCCCCTGACTTTGATCTGGTTTCTGCTTTGCAGGCTGACAGCTGAAGAGGTAGAATCTCTAGAGGCAGATACAAGCAACCGCTGGCAAGGAGTCTGCATCAGCAGAGCATCCCCCACACCCTCTGAGTCTGCAGCCACTGTGAAGTCACTGATAAAATCATTTGACTTGGGATGCTCAGGTATTTGAACAGTGTGTGTTGTAGTAAAAAACAAACTAACAAACCCCATATATATCCAGCAGCAAGCAGGTAATTTTTGACATTTTGTGCTGCTTTGTTTCTTCTGTCAGTGCTTTGTACGTAAATACTGTCTGTGGAATGTCACTACACCAGTGTTTCCCTGTTCTGAAAACAGGGAGCTTATTTGGGTTTGAATTGCCAATATTTCCATGTTTTTTCCTTGCAGGTAGCACTGGACAAAACATCACTGTTCACAAGGTCCCCAGGAGCCCTCTAAGTGGAATTCCAGTGAGGACAGCCCCAGCAGCTGCTGTTTCCCCCATGCAGGTGCAAGAAGCATTTTCCATCCTGGTAGTTTTAAACTGGGTGTTTGCTACAACCTGACAGGGCTTCAGCCAACGTGTGTGTGCTGACAAGGGGAAGGGGAAACTCATCTGTTTATTTGCTGTGAAACATCAAATGCTGTAGCACTAACAAAAAGGATCAAAGTGAGTTTGTCTCAGTGGACAGGTGTGAACTCTTTGGAGCACGACTCTGACCTTTAATCGCTCTTGACAGGAAAATAGGTTTCAATTATTGGGAGTGAGTTTCACCAAATATCAAACTTGGCCTGGTAGTAAGGATGTATTTGGGATTGTGATGCTAGATTGAGTTTGGCAAGAGAAGAAATGATGCAAATAGAAACGTGAAATAGCTCAGGAATCAACATGTTACCACCTGAAAGCATCGTTTCTCTTTTTCCCTTCTTATCCAGCTCTGTGTACAGCTGATACCTTGTTGAAAGGTTTCTTTTGCTCTCCACCTGCTTTGTGATTGAGATAACAGAAGTATCTCTTCTTTCTACTTGCCTAAATAAGCATGATGGCTACTGTGTTTTTTAATTCTTTTCTACATTTATTGCAGAGACATTCTGTTTATAATAATGCTAAGCCAGCGAGCAAGGGCGTTGCCAGGCACACAGACCTTTCAGACCTTCCTCTTGCAGGTGAGTTGCAGTAAACAGACAAATGTTGCCTCTTTTTGCTAGCAAAAGCTTGTCATTAACCTTTGGCTTCTGCTTGGGTCAGTTTTTTTCTCAAATGGTCAAAGGAAACGTGGAAGAAGTGTCTTCAGTCTTTGTTTTAGAGAGCTTATTAATCTTGTGTTTCCATTCCCATCTTGGTCGTAGCCTTAGGAAACTGAAAAAATAGCAGATTTTTTATAGTTTGCCAACATAAACTTTCCTTCTTTATTCCAAATTATCCGTGGCACCTCTCTAATCCATGCTTTGGAACTGGAGAGGATTGCATTTTGTTCACCATGTATATATCTGGAATAAGGCCAGAGCACTGTCTTCTGAGGGTTTATTTGTTTTTAAATTGAACTTCATTTGAAATACATCAAACATTTCAGATAGCAATATGACTGTCTTAGGAGCAGTCATATTTGGGCTTGAAATAGTTTGTTTTGAGAGTTCTCATGAGATATGTTTGTTTTTATTTCACACTTTGCTTTTGTTCTCTTGTCATTTAATATTCTTTTCTACCACTGTTTGTTTCCCATTTTCTCTAGGGCCCTTTATTTTGATTATCTAGTCCTGAATGTAGTTGTTGCATTGGAATCAAAGCTCATAACAACATATCATTGAATTTTTAAGGGCAGATGAGGTATTCTATTTCTGTAGTGAAACTGCAGGGAGGGACAAAAAGTCACAATTTCTTCATTGGCACATTGCATTTTCTGCAATAGTTTGATAATATGGGAGATAAAATCAAATTTGTCTTCTGATTTTGACTCTTCAGCTAATCTAATGTTCCTCTTCCATCATTCAAAGATGAATAGATACTGGATCTGAACAGCAGAACAGGTCATAGAGTAGATGACAGCATAAGCAACTAACATCTCATCTATGCTGCTGGCTGCTTCTGCAGGAGTAGATGCTAAGCAAGTAGAAGTTACAAGTGGAAAAGGCAGAAATTACTTAATTGTATCAGGTGGTTTCCAGAAAATGTCTTGCATGAGAGTTTCCAATCATCCTAACCAGAACATATGATCTTTTTAATCTCTTATCAGTTTACTGTAGAGTGAAGTAATCTGTCAACTGTGTAATATAAAGCCAGTCCTTAACAATAATAATCACACTTTAAGCCATAGATAATTACTGTTATTACCCTTAGACTGTTGTTCTATGAAAATCTATTGAAATCAATTGGCTGTTATATGGTAAAAATACATGGTTGCTTATCTGACAAGCTCCTGTATTTACAGCTTCTCTTTGTACCTGGGTTTAATTTAGTTTCAATAATCCATAGCACAGGCTTACTCACTATAAATTGTAATAGCTCTGGTTCCAATCTAAATAATCCTAGAAGGCAGTTGATCCAAGCATTGTGCAAACAACACTGAATTAAAAAATATCCCTAAGGAAATTCAGAGTGAAGTAGTCTCCATAATAATAATCTTCTGGCTGATTCCATCTGACCTGTATCACAGCAGGGTTCTGTAATGTCCTTAATATGACCCAAAATGTACATCCTTGGAGAGGAGAATGGATTACCTCACAGAGAGAGATGATCTTTCACTATGATCTTTTCATTTAGAATGAGAGGTTTCTTGGTTCTGTTTTGGAGTTTCTAGCAGACAGAAATGTTACTACTCATGCAAATGAGACTCCAAAGTTCAAAGCTGGGTGCATCACTTCAGGCCCTGCTGTATAATTCAAGCTGGTAACTACAAAGTTCCTTCAAATAGTGCAAATAGATTTTCCTTATATTGCATATTTTTCATAAGATGATTATCCTTTTTCTCTTTCCAAATATCTCCTAATATTCCCTCACCTTGTCCCTCTCTTCTTCCCAGCTAGATTCTTGCAGTAGCCTTTATACCAATCTGAGATCCTTCTGTCTTCCTTTCTGCCCTGTGTGTTAATTCATCCTGAATGATTGGCACTGCACTTCCTAATTAGGCCATGCCATTAGCCAAGCCAATTATACTACTGATAATTTAACAGTGCCTTTTTTTTTTGCTATGCTTATGAACTGGCAAGAGACCTGCATTCCACTTATGATGTTCAGATTTTGCTTATTGATGGGTGGATCTGTCTCTCTAAGTAGAATATTCTTAAGTTTAAAACTGTCTCACAAATAATTCACTGGTTGCTTATCAATGTGGCCAATAAAATTTGGGGCAATTCCTCATAAATCCAGTGTGATGATCTAGAAGGACACACACATTTGAAATACAAAATGGAAAACCAAGAAAATAGACTTCTTGGAAAGGATACTATGTACTATTTCTTGTTTGTTATGGATTCATGGTGCACTCAAAGCAGGGGAATGCAAGTGGAAGGGTGGCCCTGGCTGAGCAAGGTGTGTGCAGGTCAATGCAGCAAATCCCTGCCAACAGCAGACAAGTCTCCTGGAACAACAAGTCAAGACAAGTCTCCTGGAACTGGATTCTGTCTTTCCATCTGAACTTCTTAATAGACAGGAATTTAGCAGCCCTTGATGCTGTGGAGAGAAGATGTGGAAATGCCTGTAGCTCTCAGCAACTGCAAATGCTGATGTAGGCTTAGAAAATTTAGGAGCCAAAGCAAGGGCAGCTGCATGTCTTGTTGGGAGGATGTTTATCATCTACTAACAGCTGATACACACTCCCCAGTTACTGCTGAAAAGAAATGTAGGGCTGATACAGTGATAGTGGCTTTTGCTGAAGCTGAGAAAAGGAATTCACACCTCTAGGTAATAGGATATTAATTCATAATTAACATAAGGAGATAACTGAAAAGGATAAAAAGTTGTGTAATAAATATTAAAATATGTAATGTGTTTAGTAAAAATCTAGATCTATCTGCTCTGAGTGTGTTAAGACTTCCCAAGTTTTGTCAGATAGGGTACCAAGCATCATGTGAAAAATGCCTTTTACTGCTGCCTTAAGGTGGGTTATAGTGATGAGACAAGAAGCTTTCTCCTTACAAGTCTGCTAATGGCAGAAAAGAAATTATTTTACTAGGACTGGTTAGTCATCTGGTGAAGATATCTGGCAATCAGCTTTTGAACCTTTAAGACTGTAGATTTTGGTATTTCCCCTCATTCACCTGAGGCCCCTACCCCCCAGCAGGAGTATCAATCACAGGAAACCAGGCAGTCTGTACTGTTGAAATCATCAAAGCCATGCCTTGTTATGATCACCTCTAATCTGCTCAAGGTTTCCTAGTTCCATGTGTGTTTAATGAACAAATGAGTACATTTGTTTAGAATCAAAACAACAGACTGCATATTGTGTGCTGGGTGGCAGGACAGTGATTAATCAAGTTCCTCAAAGTGCAAACTGACAGCTTTTATTTTCAATTCCCACAGATCTTCTGAAGGGGAGAAATGAAGAGCTGAAACCAGACCATTACCTTCGTAAAAGCCCCTCCCTGGAATCCCTGAGCAAACCCCCTATGGCCTTCAGCAGCAGAATGCTTTCCTCTACCCCCAGCAGCTTGAAACCCCAAAGCAAACTCAGGTACTTTCTCAGTTTCCTGGGGAAAACCAGCACACTGAAATGACCTGGCATTACCTGGCACCAGGACCCTTGTCTACAGTGCAAACTCTACTGGCTAGTCTGTCCAGTTCAGAATTACCAGTCTGTGACAGATCCAGATACCAAAATTCACTAGATTAAATAATCACATTGTCTGTAAGTTGAACAATCATGACAAAGTGAGGCTAGTGAGCATTCAGGAGCCACTAGAATTCCATCATGTGTACAAGTGTTCAACTCTCACTATTTTGCCTTAGCTTTGCATGTTATGGTGAGTTAAAAACTAAGAGCTTTGAGGTCTAAGGGAAAGTTGGGTCCATAACTTACTTTTGTCTTGACAAAAAGGATCCTTATTTTCCTCTGATCATCACTATTTCCAACAGTAGAAGCTGTAGGGTGGAGACAATGTGGGTGTTTTGATTGTTGGCCTTCAACTGTCCTCAAGGCCTTGACTGCAAAATAGCTTCCAGATTTTTCATTTGATTCAAGAACTCACTCTGCAGCAGCTCAACTGGATGGGAATTTGCTGTTCCAGATTCTTCAGTTCCCTTCAATCCCTAATGCCTAGTTTTCCATAGCAAATGTAGAATGCAAGCTCTGAAAGCTGTTTGAGTCAGGTTTACATCTGGGTTCTGTGCTGCCATTCTGCTTTCTTACACAGGTATTATTTACAGCCTAGTAAAAAAAAAAAAAAGTTCAGGTATATTTTCATCTTCTCCCTTATGGTTCCCTGATTAGTGTGGAGAGAAAGGACCCACTGGCAGCCCTGGCCAGGGAGTATGGTGGTTCAAAGAGGAATGCTTTGCTGAAATGGTGCCAAAAGAAGACTGAGGGTTACCAGGTAAGGCAATAGACTCATTTTTACTCTCTTTGGAGTGTGCAGTGATCAGTGTCACCTCAAATGAATACGTGTGTTTCAGTAATTTATTTGTGCATGTTTATTACTACTGGGTGTTTTCCATCCTCTTCCTTCAGATTTCTTTAACACTGCAGTCCCCAATATTACACTGACATAGTCACTTGTGTGTAAAACACAAAATATTTACTGCATCAGAGGTTGCTGATGGTGAGAAACAGAGTGTGTATGTGCAGCAGCTTCACTTTGGAATTAATTTTTGCAATTACATTCTAATATTTTTTTCTGCAGATTTCTGTGGGCAATGTGTTATTGTGAGAGGTTTTTGTATTGGTTAGTTCTGTAAAAACAAAGACATTTTTCTTTGTGTGGCCTCAACCAAACAAAGTTTGCAGTTTGAGCTGCACTTTTTTCATCTGATTCAGTTTAACAGGATTTTACAAAGCAAGTTTTAACTGCTTGACAGTTTATCTGTTTGCAGAGTGATTTGCACTGTTAAAAAGGCAAAATGATTTGTCCTTTTCTGGTTTTATGGCCATTGCTGTGCTTATCAAGCTCTGTCTAGTGCTTGTACGTGGCTGGATTAGGCCTTTGGGTCTGTTTGTAGCTGAGCTGTAGAAGGCAATTATAGACCACAGTTCATATATGCTGGGTGTGCAGGATGGTCATGGTTTGATATAAGTGTTGAGGTTTTTCTTTCATAAGAATAATATTGTTTGTTACTTGGTGCAGAAGACAAAAGCAGTTATCACCACATGATACACACCCTGGAGCAAGTCTTTAATAAAAGCAGAGTCCATCTTTTAAAGTAAATAATAATTTTGTTTATCTTCACGACCATCTCTTTATGAAGCACTAGCTTCAGGGTGCAGGAGTTTGGAAGAAAAGACAGTAGCTTTCACTTTAAACTGATCTATAAATGTTGGAGTCAGTTCTTAGCACTGACTTGCTGATCTGGATGACACCAGGTTCATAGAGGGACATGTGTCCAAGTTCTTGACTTCAGCCATACCTTAGAAAGAATAAAGCCAGGCTCAGTGTTTAGCTCCAGTGTTGTGACACTGCCTGAAGGCTACACTGATGCCCCCTGAAATTGTTTGTGCTGTGTTGATTTTGTATCTCATCTACTAAAATTCTCCTTGTGTTAGATTTGAGGGTGTGAGGGGAACATTCCTGTCCAGTCCTCAGGAAATACAACTTTTCCAGGTCTAACTTCTGTTAAGCCACCAAACCCCTCTCGTGAGTAACACTTCCTCCCACACTGCTGCCCTTTCTGGTTTCAAATGGCACTTGGGCTGAGCTCCCTCCACTTCTCTGAAACAGTCCAGCCCTGGTGTGTTCACTGTTGGAAGCATTCACTAAGAATCAGTCTGTATGTGGTTTTCTTCCTCTGATTACACCCAGGCTGCACTGAATCTATTGCTTTTAGAAATGAGCTTTGCAAATCCATAGGTACCAGATTGGCACCCAGAGTCACCAGTGTTCCCTCTGTGATAGGGTAGCAAAGGAGCTCTGTTTTTCCATGCTGAACTGTGGATCAGATAGCAGGCCACCCAGGAGGTTATGCAAGGCAATCTGGGTCTATTTGTTTTTCCTTTCAGTATTAGTCTCTGGAGGGAAGCATGTCCATGCTTCCGAGGACAGGCCAAGTCTTTGCTTTATATATGGCTGTGGGAGTGGTGCTCCTGTGTGACTGTCCAGATGATGTTTAAGAAAAAGCCTTGTGGTTTTGGTTCCTGCTTTAATGAGGCTCTTGTTCTGTTAGTGGCTGTCCTCTGCTACTCTTTCTAAAGCAGCAGGATGAGTTTTCAGGAGTTTTTGCCAACAAGCAGGTAAAGCACTGACAAACACCCTGTAATCCAGGGGAAATTCAGACTGGGAAGTGGTGAGGGGCCTTCCTACTCAGAGTGTAAGATCTCAGGGCAGTAATTAAAGTCAGATGAAGCAGAGAACAAACATGGTATTGATTTATGGTGAGAGTCTTGCCTCTCTATCTTCACTGCTTCACGCAGAGGCATTATCTCTTGGACATTCTTCCTCAGATTCTCATTCCCATTGCTCTCTTTCTGGTGCATTCACTAACTCCTCTTGAACTTGCTTTTCCCAGCCCCTTGCACGCTCATGATAAGGCAGATAAAAACTCCATGTGGAGCTCAGTATCCCTCCTGAGTAGAAAGAGCTGGAGTGAAGAGTCATCCTCCTTCCTGCCTCAGCCACCACAGTGGGGGTAGTGAGGTAATGAACTCCACTGATGATGTGCACTGCTGCTTTTCCACACATAATACCCCTTTCTGAGGCATCATCTGTGCAAATCCCAGTCTGATCTGTCATGGCCTTTCTAACATGAAGCCCAGAACCACAGACAACTGGATGCAAACTGTTTTCAACTCTGGGATGTGGTGGAATGAGGGAACAAAAGTCTTGCTGCTTGGCTGCCTATCTTTTTTCAGTGACACCTTTGAGGTCTAGTAATGGTTCCTGATGTGTGCTGGTGAGGAAGAGGGAGATGATTTTTTTTTAAATTAGGAAGATGCCAAAATCCATTAAAGGTATGAAGTATGAGCAAAAGGGATTAGAGTAACTGATACCCTCAGTAGCAGCTACTACTGATGTCCCAGATTGGCTGAGGAAAGCTGGATTAGTGACCTAGGAAGCTACTGGGGATAAGACTTGGGGACCAGTGCACAAGGCTCCACTTTCTAAATGCCTTTAATCCATACAAGGCTTATACTATAGATAGAAATTTACATCCCCCTCCTGGCATACATCCTTGCAGAGTACAGTGGGAACATTCCCTGGCTTTGAACTTCAGTCTGTTCCCCAGGAGGGAATCTCATAAAACAAGAGAGGGACACTGGAGGGAGTTGAGAGAAGTACAACACAAATTAGTAGTGGCCTGGAGTGTTTTGTTTGTTTTTTAAAAAGAGAAATTGCATGAGTTTACAGTAACTGGGGGAGGAACATGAAAGCATCTGTGTTTCTCTAGTCTGCTGTGTCTCTGAGATCCTTATTTAAACAGAGATTAGATATCAAACAGATATGAACACTAAGGAGAGAGGGTAATTATTTAGAACATGGAAACAGAATCACTAGAATGAAAATAAAGTAGAAGTTCAGCTTAATGACTTGGAGAAAAGTCTATGAAAATGGGATTGCATAAACTGTGGCATTGTTGACCATATGATTTCAGTTGTCCTATTTCAGTGCCTAGATAAATGTTATCTGGCATTTTGGCCATCAGTTTTGAAAAACTATGCAAGGGAAGTGCTAAAAAAATCTGAGAAGTAAAAAGAACTGTAGTGTAATAAGGCTTTGAGCTCTGTGGCTTTGAAAAACTTCCTTGAGGGAAATCTCTAGCTTAAAAAAACACCAAACAACCCTAATCTAATGTATGGTTACCTATAAGATCTGTGCATCTTTTGCCAGATGTGCATAGACTGTTCCTTCTGCCTCTCTGAATTTGTTGACATCATGCTGTGTAATGTACAACAATGAGATGACCAGACTTGAGAACTGCTTTTGTGGCTCTGGAACTCAATTACCACAAGTCCTTTAAACCACAGAGCCTGCTGAGAGTAAGTTATTTATGTTAAAATAGCTTTTTCACTGTTGTTTTGTGGCATTTTTTTTCCCCCCATCTATTTAAAAAGATGATGCATCACAGCAGCAGTGTGAAGCAGAAATTGAGTGGCTTTTTTCCTAATAGGCTTTGTTCCTATGAGTTGTAACTCCTGGAAGTTGCTGAGAGTCATTCTTGTTGCATTATCACCTTCCATAATCATATCATTAGTGACTGTGGTGTTATTTAAGTGCCCTGGTTCTGTTTGCTCTCTGTGGAGACCATTTGTCAAGGGGCCAAACCTCTCTAGATTCAGTCTATTACCATCCACAGCTGCATTGTGAAAACACAGAACATCAAGAGGCACTTAACCCACAATCATTAGAACTAAGGGTTATTGTTTCTGCCACACATACCCTTTCCAGAGAAGGGAGGGAATTGCTGCCATGTTAATGAATATGGTTCACTTAAAAGAGCCCTTTTCATGTTGGTTGTTTTTTTTCCAACCACTACCCATCCGTCCCATGGCACAGGGAAAAAGAGAATCTGAGACTGACTCTTTCTCCATGCACAGTCATGGTTTATTCTTTTCATAGAGTCAGGGGTTGGAAAGCTCTAGAGGTTGAGTCCAACCCCCCTGCCAAAGCAGGATCACTTGGGGCTGTTTGGTTTAACAGGACCCATTGGGGATCCACTTGTGAACCAGCATCTCTTAAAGGGATCTATGTGGTTGTCTTCAGTGGAGGAAGGAGAAATGGGAAGAGACAAGAAATGTTCTAAAACTGCTCTGAAGATTTTTATACTTCATATATTCCTGACCTGTGCATTCAAGCCATGGCCCTGTATCACCTCCCTGACTCTGACAGTACCAGTGCAGCAGCTTGTGGGTAAGGAGAGTGGGGGCATCTTCAGGAGAAGACCCAGTGCTCCCTACTGGCCCTTACACCAGTATGAGATGGTTGACAAACTGGTATTGGTCACTGCTATTTGTGGGACCAGCCTCACATCTGATTTCACAGCATCTGGAGGATTCTCAACAGCATAGAGAAAACACTAACCCGAGCCATCTGTGTGTAGCTTTTCTGTTGTACAAGTAATTCCTGGAAAAAAAAAGAATTCTTTTTAATTACTCTGGATAAAACACACTAGCAACTGTGAGCGAGCAAAGCTGGAAGGCAGTGATTTATTTGTTTCCATGACTTATTGAGAGTTGTGACTCTGAGGTAGGTCCCAGGAACACTATAGTTTAAGAAAGTATGCTTAGGAGTATGTGGGGTAATACTCTGCATGGTATTGTTATAGTCTGAATTGGCAAAATACAAACATCTGTATGCCCAACTGTTCTGAACATTGGCCTCAACAGTTGTGAATTGTTTCTTGAAGCTTCCTTTTCTTAAAAACACAGTTTTAGGGCTCTGATGAAATATCCTGATGGACACTGTGCAGTCTCCATAGCTTCCAGAAATACAGATAGATAGATGTTAGGAGGAGTCTATATACTTCAACTTTGGTCTTTAGTCAAAAATTCCTACTATTATGGTTATTCCAGCCTTGAGAGACAGAAATTGGAAACAAAGTACTTCCAAACATAACCCAAAAGTCATTAATTATCATTTTGAATGCTTTTATTACTAGAAGCAGGAAGCTGGTACCTTTTACAGTACCAGTACAATACTGTGCTTTTACACAGTAGTGTGTAAAAGGTGGTGTCTCTGCATGGTGCTGTTTTCTTCTTGTAGCAAAGATGCAAAACTTGGGGAGGAAAATAAAGGCTGTTGCAGTATTTGCTGTTTGTCAAGTAATTATAGCAAGAGACTGGTTGACTAGTGGTTTGGCAGTGGATATAATATAAAGCTTTTTACCCTTTTGTATTCAGTTGAAACTCCAACTAATACTAGCTTTTTGTTTATGAATTTGTGGCTTTTTTTTTTTTCTCATAGGAATTTAAATTCCTTTTTTTTTATAGTAGACACTATTTCCCCCATATCCTTTGTTCTCAAGCCCTATTCCATTATATTATCCCCTGCTTGTTCTCATATTTTTTTGACTCTTTTGTTGTCTGGATGAGGTCCAGCACAGATAGTGTGACCCAAAGATGTACAAATGGAAATAGGCTGATGAGGACATATTTCCTTGGGTGGGGTGGTTGTGGCTCTGCATTCTCACTAGGAGGTGGAGTCCCTGTGCTGCCAGCATGGCTATTTTTTCCCTGCTGATGCATCAAGCAGGTGTATTTCTGGGGGTGCACATTGTGGGGAACTGCTTTAGAGGAGATCCAAAAGCTCCTTCATGGCAGTTGTATGTTAACATGTCAGTGTTTGACAGTTTCTTCCTTATTCTGGAAACTAAGGGTATATTTAGAAACAAGAAGTCTGTTATTTCTTTGTACGTCATTAGTGTGGGTAGCTGACATCTTTCTACTTAAGCAACTATTTTCTCAATCTTTTTAATGTCTTGACTAAGGATTTTGACACTTCAGTTATGTACTGTCTGACCACAGAGAGTGAACAGACTGGACTTTAAATGCTACCACAATGCTCAGGGCTGATGCTCAGGCTGGCAGCTCTAGTAAAGAATCAAGGAGCTGAATGTGACAAAAACCAGCACCAACCTTCTCAACCTCTGAACCTGGGCACAACGTAATTCCATCAGTCAGACACTTCCTTTGACAGCAGTAACAGTGGAGTTGAGTTGGAAAGCCTTGAGAATCCCAGCACAGCTGTGCACTGTTCTGAAGAAATGCAGAGAACTCAGTTGTTTCTTAATCTCCAGATTGAAGTTGGGTATGGGAGTAGTTCTCTTAACCTTTTGCTCCACTACTTTGTGTCAACAAGGAGCATAAAACTATTTCAGTGTCTCCAGGTTGTGTCAGTCTCTCTTGTATATCAACATTAACCACGTTTATATCTAAATATTTAGCTAGTCATGAGAATTAGGTAAGCAGTAGCATTCCTTCATTCAGCAGTAACAGCAAGAAGTGGATGCACAGGTTTTCTAGCCACCTTTCCATGTGGGATCTTCCCAGCCATGAGGATAGGAGGTAAATCCCATCTGCTGTTCCACACAGTTTCTGTGCTGCCTGGAAAGGCTGGATTGCCACAGTACTGTGATCTTGTGTGCTGAGGATCAACAACAAGACAAGGAACTGACAGTTTGTGTGATGTGGATCAAGAAAATTTGCAACAAAATTCTTCTGTGGTGACCAATGACACCCTGGAGTTCTACATTCTGGTGTATTCCTTCTGCTGTGAGGAGAGGGAGCACATGCTTACCCAGAGCTGTGTCCACAGTGCTTGGAGCATTTTGACATTGAGAAGAGGGATATATGTGCAGTGGGTTTTCCCCAGGAAGAAGTTAGTGTGCTCTGGGAGTTTCTGAGAAATTGCTGAAATGTCTGTGTTCCTCTGATTTTTTTTTTTTCCAAACAGGAGGTGGTTGACTTTCCTCAGCTGTGAAAACATAGATCTTCATATCATATCATTGGATGATGATGAGTTTCAGTAGTATTTAGATGCTCTGATAAAAACATTAATCTTTAGAGTCTTTACTGAAAATACAGGCTTAAAAATTAAATATATTCCCCATTTTTTTTGTTTGATTTGGGTTTATTTTGTTTTTTTTTCCAGAAGAAATGTTTTCTTTTTCTAAAGAAAACCACTTCTAGCTGAATATGTACATGTATTTTTTCTGTATGCCCCAGCTGGACCCTGGGTTGGGTCTGGAAGGTAAATGCAGCAGCCAAATCATGACACATTGAGAAAAATCAAGTTGCTTACCAGTGTGTGAGCCCCCTTCTCAGGGATGCCAGGGCATCAAGTGCTTCTCCAGTGCAGCCAAAATAACTTGAGCCAAGCTCTACCTTTTTTCACAGAAGGGGCTTTATTCTGTCAACAAATACAAGTCCCTTGATTGGAGGGGCAGAATAAACGCCCATGCAGAGCTCTCATGCATAACTTTTTATCCTGCTGGGTAACTTTAAAAATAGCATTTCTATTCTACCCATCCCAAAGTCCAAGACACTTTCCTCGTGTTGCCTGGATGCAGTGACAATCAGTGAAAACACTCCATTGATTGGTCACCAGCTGGAGCAGCTCCAGATTGTGGATTTAACTGGGAAGGAGCCGAGCCCCTGCTGCCTGCTCCAGGAATATCCTTTGCTGCTGAGACCTCTCCTCAATTTCTTTCTCCCTTTACCACGAGCCTGCTGCAGTCTGCAGCCTTCCCCTCTGCCTGGGAATTCCAGGTCATGGCTAATCCCTGAAGTCTCAGTGCAGATGGCAGAGCAGCAGTGGGAGCTGTGTCAGCACGGTCATTAGCAATTCTGCACCAGGGCTGCAGCAGGAAGTAGCTGTGCTGCTGCTTGGGACACAGGGAGCAGGTTCCTCTCCCCTCACCCTCCTTCCCCAGAGCATCTGTGTGGTCTGGGAGCCCTGCTGCAGCAGCTTCACTCTTGCAGCCTAGGGAATGAAGGAGCAGGTCCCAGCCTGGCTGCTCTCCGAGGCGTTGGCAGCGGCGTCGCCTCCGCCAGCTGCTGAGGAACCCGATGGAAGTGGTGGCTGGGGAAGCAGGGAGCTGCTGTTCAGCAGCTAGTGTCATTTGCACTGAGGAGCAGGAAAGAGATGCACAGCAAAAATAAGAACTCAAGAGTATTTAATGGGATTGCCACAGTGAGGAGAATTCGTTAGCTCCTGGTCATGCTGTGGGATCCACCTCTGCCTCCAGTTATAACCAGCTCTTGTTTTGCCCACTCACAGAATGTGGCTGTGCTATAAATCACAGTAGCAGTCACATTTGGGATATATATCTCTGTCATCATTACCTCAGCTCTGAAATGGCCCAGGAAATTGCTTCTGTTTATACCAGCTCTCATTTGGTGCTGTATGTTTGTGTAATAAGTCATCTCCTGTGAACTCAGTATTACACATTCCCTCTGTCATTCAAGTGGAAGCTGGTGTGCAAAGTGATAAATTAAGTCCCAGACTGATGAATATGTACAAACCCCTGTTAGTTTACTAGCCTTTAGTGAGGCCTTTAATATAGATGACTTTCAGTAATGAGATTGTTATCATGGGGTAATTTTGCATTTAAAGCAACTCGTGTTTTGTGCTAAGAAAGGTTTGGCTACGTGCCCTGTGCATTATGTACAGTATGCCAGCAACTATTCTCAACCCATGTTCAGCAGCATTTGTTTTCATTTTGAAGTGGCAGTCTTTATATATAAATATGCAAATAACACCTCTAAAATGTGAAGAAACTCTGGTGAAATGTTTGCTGGCCCACATTAGGGCTGGGGGCAATAGATCTGGTCAGCAGGAATGGATGCAATTTGGCTCATTAGGGAGGTTACTCAGTTGTTTCAGTGATTATTTTGGTGTCAGTAGTAACTGGTTTTCACTTTGCAAGCAGAGCAAATGGAGATCACATCATTACTTTATCACACACTACCTTAAATAGCTGTCATTTGGTACTACTTCCATTTTTCTTACTAGAACTTCATAGCATCACCACATCCCTTTGGTCATCAACATACCAGAACTATGCTGCCTTGTGGAGGTTGTTGAGCACAGAACAATTGCTCCCTATTCTTACCAGTCTCATTTAACTAGGAAAGGTGATTAATATGTTTGTTGCTTTACACACTTGACTTCTTGATAGCTTTCCATATCTCTGGCTCTTGAGAGACTAAAATACTTGAGAACTGAAAAATCCTTGGTGACAGTAAGCTTGTTAAATTTCCTCTCTAAATGCCCCTACTCCATATGAGTGCTGTAGTCAACTGATTCTTGATGCTTTTGAAAAAAAAATAGTCATAAGCTCTCTTTCTAATGTCTGTGCTAAGAAGGCTCATTAATTTCCACTTAGGGAAGCAGATGATAAATGGTAAACTCAAGAGAACACCTCTGGCAGCAGTGGGGCAAGGAGCAAACAGAACCTAGGAATGTGATGGGAAATGGGGTTTCTTTATGAAAAGGGATGTAGTGTATGGGATAATCTTTAAAGAGCTGGCACCAGTTCCTTACCATTTCACTGTGCTGCTCTTACATAACTTTAACAGCATTTTCACATAGCATTTTATGGTCCTGGAGCTGTTTCATACACGTGTAACCAGCAATAAGATGCATGACTTGCTGACATGGCTGGTAGAAGCATTAGAAATGAGGATGATGGGTATAAATGCATAAAAGTTTCAAAGAAAGGTTAAAACAATTCTTATGGAGACTGCAGCTGCCTGAACTATTTGAACTAGGGATATTAATACAGCCTGAGGGATAGAAGGTCATTTGGCTTCCTTCCCAATCTTGGCTAGCCACTTAATCTCTGCACAGTAGCCAGTATTGCTGTTCCACAGGTTATTCTGGATTTGTTGTTTTAATCAAGAGGCATTGCTTTATTGTGTATTCCATTTAAGTGGAAAAGATCTGCAAGAGAATTGAGAAGGGTTCCTGGTAGCAGAGTGACTGTTCTATGCAAATCAGACTTGCAGCCACCCATTGGAAATAGCTCTGTGCAATTGCCAGAGTCATCTGAGTGCAGTCTGTAATTACAGAAGAATCCAGGCACTCTTTAATTTTAGGTATTCATGTCTTTCCTCTGTGTTAACTGATTCTGACCACACTTGTAATTCCCCCATATTTCCAGGAGTTTGCCCAGATGTTTCCTATCTTTTCTGGAGTGTTTTAGAGGAACTGGAGTGTTTCATTTGCCTAAAGGTTAGGTCATGCTAAAAGGAGCCCTCCTTCCCTTCTGGTGCTACTTAGTAAGTATTTAGAACTTGCCTATCTAGAGCTCAAAGTTTCTGTGCTTCCTTTGATAGAATATCCTTGGCTGAAGCCTGGTAACATGTGCCCAACCCGTTAGGATGTCATAAATCCAAATCAGATTTGCAGTGCTGTGCAGCTGTCAAGGATGGGTGGTTGCCTCTCAAGGTACCTTGGTCAGATTTTACATTAGAAATAAATGTCAGAGTTCAGAACTGCAGAGATGTGGCTCATGAAAAGGAAGTTCCTGTTCAGACATCTGTGTCTAAATATAACCCCACAAAAACACTGAGCTGTAAAGCTTTTGGTCTGTGGAGGAGATGTGGGTCTCTGGTTAGTGATAAGGAAGGACAGATCACAGAAGGCTGAGCCAGTTGAGGTGGAGCTGCTGTGGAAGATAAGGCAATTCCCTTTGGTTTATCCAGTACACTTATTTTAACTAGTTTTGTCTTCACTATTTAAATTCATATTCTATATGGGCTGAACCTCATTAATGAGCCCCTCTGGGGTGTTCCTGGTGTGCTGTTCTGTACTCCCAAGAGGGTAACAGGATTTCTTCCACAGAGTTCCAGGTTGGCTTCAAGCTGATTCATGTCTATAATTTATAATTCTGGGTCTTACAGAGAAAATTGTGACTCAGAGCCATTGCTTCTTTTGTGTAATGGGAATATCTTCTGTCTTATTTTTCACATACTCAGGCTGCAATCAAGAGCAAATGATGTCATTGTTGCATTTTACTGGAGACTTGGGAGTCCAAGATCTAGTGGATCTGATGGTGTGGTGGTTTCTTCCTCAGATAAATTGTTTTCAGTGAGAACAGATCACACAGGTTTTCCATCACTGTGACACTCGTGGTGCCCTGTTGTCTGCAAACAAAGGTCCTATTCTGGGGTGGGGGGGCTGAGGTTAGTGACTGGCAGGTGGAAATGTCTTGGTCTGCTACTGATATCACAGATAATAATTTGCTCTCTAAATAACATTGCCTGGATTAGTTTGTTCATTGGTTTAATGCTAGATACTTCATAGAAATGAACCATACTGGGTACTTTGGTACAGGTAACTGCACTCCCTGGTGTGCTTCCAGATCCCAGGCTCTTCATATTCTCAGTGCACAGCTTGGAGTTCCCTCCTGAGCTTTCATTAGGAGTGAGTGAACTATTTTCCCTGACAAGAAGCCCGGGTATTACATTGGAAATGGTTTATTCTGGACACCTCTGTGCTTCCCACGCTCTACCACTCACTCAGCAAACTTTGTACCCTCACATCTTTGTGAGCTCCATTCTGCTACTCCACACAGAGCAGGTCAGGATGGGTGTGTCATTGTGCTGTCAAACACCTCTCTCTTCTGGCCTGATTTTCATGTTCCTTCAAGATTTTCAACTACACTACCCCTATTAGTAGCACCATGGCAGGCCCAGGTCAAGTGCTGGGTGATATGGATAGGAGAAATCTGCTTCTAAGGAAACCAGACACTGCAGGCCTAAAGTGCTGGGCACACAGGGGCCAGGGGTTAATCCTGGTGCAGGTGTCTTGAGCAGTGTGGAGCCACTGGTGCATGCAGATAAGGTCACTAGCACCCCAGTGTCTGAGATTGCATTTTATGGTCAATAAAATACAAATTTCTCACCCTGCCTAATGAATGTTACAGTTCCATGTGATCTCAGTCCCTGTTCCATCTTCATATTGCTACTCATGTTCATTCTGTGTCCACTCTAATGGTGCATCTTCCTCCTAAAGGGAGCTATCCCACGGGGATTAACTTTTGAGGTCTCTTCTGAGAAGCCACGTGCAGTTTTTCAGAGCTTGGGGAGGGGGTTCTTCTGTAAATGCTCTGGGAGACAGAAATCCCTCAACTCCTCCTCACCCTGCAGTTTGGAAGTGTACATTAACAACCAGCATGTACACAAATAGCTCCCATGTAGTCATGGGCTGTGTGCTGAGGAGCAGAGAGGTGTGGCAGACTGAGACAGGGTCCACTGCCAAAATAATCAAGAGAAGCAAATAGTTTCCAAGGTGTTCATTCCCTAAATTGTTTTCCTTTCTTTTTTACTTTTTTTTTTTTTTTTTCTGGCTTCAGCAGAGCCACAGATCTTCTGAGAAATCAGAGTTGCCTCTATTTTGACTTAATTCCTCTTGCTGTGTTGTAGTGGGGAGGCATTCCAAGTAAAGCTGCAGTGCAGCAAAACACAAATTGCTATTCATTTACTAGGTAGTCAACACAGAATCCAAGATGAGGCTCAGAGAAGAGTTTATCCAGTGTATGAAATGGAAATGCATTTGTTTAGAGGCAAAAAATGCAATTCACTGACTCTTGTTGGATGCAAAAATGGCAACTAAGTGGTTTTGAGAATGCCTCAGTGTTTGCTGTTCTGTTAACAGTTGAGCTGAACCTTCAAACATTCCTTTTGGGTTTGCATTTAGGGCAAAAATTCATATTTGAGTTCTGTTACTCCTGACATACCACTCTGCAGCAGATTTTGTCTGTGGTTTGAATACTGTCAGCAGAGCCCCCATCCTTGAACTGTTGCTTGTTTGTAAGGCTTGGATCCAGGAGTAGCTGATGACTGGCTGGACAGTTCTTCTGGGGATGTGAGGATTCTTGGATCTAGTTCTGATTTTACTGTAGGCATTAGCATCTCTGATCTCTAGATATTGTTAGATGGGAGGAGGAAGGGAGTTTTAGGTGTAGTTAGAACTACAAACATGAGTAAAATTATCAAGCTGATGCTGGACTGGTGAAATGCTTTGGGAAGGAGCAGTTCTGTGTTTCCTGTGTCTCTCATACCAGCATCATGAAAACAAAGATAGGATTGAATGTTACCATACAAACATGCCTGGCCTTTTTGTCTGGTCCAGTTGCTTAACTAAGGCTTTGTTTGTTCCTGTTTCCATGGCCTTTGGCAGGGCAGGGGAGGACGACCTCCATTTTCCAGCTCTATGATACAATATAAAATGAGAATATTGGCATTTGATGGTAGTCTGTGGGCTGATAAAAGATATTGGCCTCGGTAGAACCCTGCTGTAATTTGGCAGCCAGGCCTCTCCTGCTAGCTGCAGATTGATAAATAGTGAGTAACTTGATTGTCTGAAATGTCAAGAAAGCAGAGGAACCCAGCTTCAGCCAGTTCCATAACAGAGCTGCACTTGCATGGTGTGACTTTGTGGATTGGTGAAGCCAAGACAACTTTCAGAGCAAACTCTGCTTTTTCTTGTGATGATATTCAGCCACTACATGGCTTTTATCTCCTCTGACAGATGTCATCAGAGCAAAATACAGCCTGGTGGCTGGTGCAGTGTGGTCATGTCTGCTGCTGCTGGGCTTTCTCAGCCCATTAGATTTGTAGATTTATTCCAGCTGGAGTATTTTAACCTCAGATATTCTCTGCTCCTTCAATTTGAGTCGTGTTTGGTTAGGCACGTTGATTGCCAATTAGAAATCCTGTGTGGCTGGATAAATCTCCAGGTTGGCCAAGTCATCAGAGGCATTGTAAGTGAAGAGCATGTGCTGAAATATTTCCTGTCTGGGCTTTAGTGCATCTGCATTAACATTGTATGAGGGGTGCAGTAAAAGCTTTGACTTTGGGGGAATCTGGAGAGAAACTGGAAAAGAGCTAAATAAAGAAAATTAAGTGGCAGAGAGTCTGGGTTGTGTGGAGCACACAGGAAGATGTGGCTGGAGAGAAAGATTGGAGGGTAGCTCCACACCTGCTGCAGGGTGGGGGTGGTGTGGTACCATGGTGTCCTGGAGCCTTCCCTGCTCCAGCAGCTGCTCCTTTTCTCAGCATCACTTTGTTCACTGGTTTGTTTTTAGCTGGTATTTGGAACTACAGCTGCTGCAGCAGCAAAACTTAGAATTCCTTCGTGTGCTGGTGTGGCCAGTCAGTGCAAACAAGAGCATTGGAAAGGTCACCTTGTTCACAGGACCAGAACTGGACCATGAGTGTGTGTTTAACTGTAGCTGTGCCTTGCAAGAGAGCCCTGTGAAGAACACCCAGTGCTCTCTGAACCCCCTGAAGTCTTTTCAGTGAGTTCTTTACAGATGGGCTGATTGTAAAAGAACTGGTTTCTGTTTCTGTAATCACTCAAGTCCCCCTGTTGAACATGGCACATTCTGGACTGGTTTGTCATGAGGAAGAAAACTGTTTCCTCTGTGCACCTAAGTGCACCCTTGTGATAAGTTATGTGACCTGCAAAGAAGGATCCCATTGTCTAGCAACAAGGGGAAGGCAAAAGGCTTTTGGCTGTTTAAACCTGCAACCACATTAGACTGTTTCTTTCAAAATGTTTCCTTTTTGCTGCCCTCCTGTTGGAACTGGCACTGGTGGGAGTGTTGCTACAGCCAAGTCAGAGATATTTCTAGCTCAGCTCTGGGTGTTTATTAATACATCCATGCCCACTGAAACATTGCTTCCTCAAGCAAACTCAGCCTTAATTGTGTGAAGACAAGCTTTAAAGGCTTCTGGTTATAAGAATCTTGTATTGTACTTGTTACCAGTGATGCAGCCACATTTTTTTTTTGTCAGTGGCTATGGCAGTGGGAGTGAGCATCAGGAAGCAGCTGTTCTCAGCTACTCCAGGCTCATTTTGTGAATTAGGTTAGAGGATTACATGCTGGGTCTCCAACTTCCCATTCTTTATCTGCCTTTTGTGAAGTGCTGTGTGATGTACAGATGAAAGGTGCTGCAGTGATAAGGAATTCAAGAATGCAGACATGCATTCCTGCAAGTGACTGCAAACTGGGCACCATCTGCCCAGCCCATGGAAAGCTGCCCATTTGGCTGCTGCCAAGTTTGAGCCTCCCTCTCACGTACAATTAAGCACATTGTTTATTTAGGGCTTGAAGACTATGTTAGTATTTGATTGGCTTGATGGCACTTTTGATAAGAGGCTGAATCAAGTCACAGTTGTTAATTGCACGTTCATTAAAGCCCATATCTGCTGTGTGCTGTGGGAAAGGGCAGCAGTGGCCAAACACACTGATGACATTGCAAATCCATCCCTCCATCCCTGTGTTACACATCCTGAGACAAGGAAGGATGGAATCAATTACAAACCACCATTTTAAAACATCAGTGACTCCCGTTGTAGGTGCTGGAGAAATCCTGTTTCTGCTGTTCTGTAATTGAAAGGGAGCAGATAAAAGTCCTTCCTTTTGCCAGCACAGGAAAATTGCAGCTGCAGCCTGTACTGCACGTGGTATTTCTTTCTCACCTTCCAGAAAGCATTGCAGAGTCTCCCTGTCTGGGGCTTGGTGTAAAAAATGAATATTTAACTCCTTACTAATCCCTTATCTAGCACTAGAGACTTGCCATCCCACTTGGTAGTTTTCTGTGTGAGATGAAGGGAGAAGGGAAAAGGAAAAACCATGTTCCTTTAATACTGAGGTTTTGTTTCATGTTTGTGTAAAGAATACTGTCTGGAGATTTTTTTTTTTGTTGGTTTTTTTCAGGAGTGGTTTGTGTTTTCTCTTTCAGAATATTGATATTACCAACTTCAGCAGCAGCTGGAGTGATGGGCTGGCCTTCTGTGCCCTTCTGCACACCTATTTGCCTGCACATATTCCTTACCAGGAGCTCAACGGCCAGGATAAAGTGAGTTGTGTTTAGCTACTCCTACACCATTTGCAGAATTCGGGGTGGTCATGGATGGTCCATGATGGGTGTGTGTTGGAGACACACTTGCAAGATTTGGATTGATAGGAAATAAGAGGATGGGAGCAATAGGAAGAGGCAGGTGTCAGCTGAGACCTTCCAGAGCAAACAGATGGGTGAAGAGGGCAGGGAGCTCCCAGAGGGAGATGCAGGCACTGCTGCATGAAGAGTTGGTGATAAGCCACCTGAATGCAGCGAGTGCTGAGGATAAAGATGGAGACACAGCCTCCCTCTGGAAAGGCTCAAGCAGTTCTGGAGTCCTGGGTTAGCAGTGCACAGAAGTGCTGGGCCAGTAGGCAGGCAGATCACACACTGAACCACTTGGACAGCGCCGTGTCAAAGTCTGGCCACGTCAGCACATTCCACATATGTTATTAAGACCCTCAGAAAGGGGAGGAGCCTGGCTTTGCTGGATTCACATCAGACAGCTACTATCTGTTGCTGTAAGAGCTGCACTGCACACAAGAATGCCCTGTATTAGCTGACACCTCTTCAGAACCCTTTCACTCCTAATTAAGACGATGCCTTAGCGGGTGGTTTTGCCCAGTTACAATCAGATTCACAGGAACATTGTCAAAACCAGAAGGCTATAGCTTGGGTGAAAATAAATGAGCTATTCAAAGACAAAGAACTTGTTTGTGAGTACACCTTGCTAATACAAAAAAGTGTCTAAGTGAAAGTCTTGAATCTAGTGGGTTTCAGTTTTCAGCCATACCTTGCTCAGTTACTTAGGGATTAACCAGACGTAAGGTAGGGATCCAGAATTGTACTTTGATAATCTTTTTGATTAGCAAAAGGGAGACTCTCTGCCACAATAATAATTTTGTTTTATTTTTCCAGAAGAGAAATCTGCTGTTAGCATTTCAAGCTGCTGAAAGTGTAGGCATCAAACCCAGCCTGGTGAGTAACCACTAAACCCTTCCCGTGGTCTTTTATGTTGTATGTGGCCTTAAGGAGCTCTGGAGCAGAAGCTGTGGTCGTGCTCCAGAGCCACAGCTGCTCAGAGGGCCTGATGCTGTTCCCAGTGGTGGTGCTTGGCTAAGGTTTGACAGTGTGTGTCCCATGCAGGAGCTCAGTGAGATGATGTACACGGACCGGCCGGACTGGCAGAGCGTCATGCAGTACGTCGCCCAGATTTACAAGTACTTTGAGACCTGAGATGCAGAGCAAGAGATGGACAGAAATGGGGAAGAGAACAAAGAATGCTACAGATGCACTCGATCACTTTAAAAATCCTCTTGCTCCTCTTCCACAACCAACCTAAGCTCTTACTTGGAAAGAAAGCTCTTCCGTAATTTTAATTACATCTGCGACTGAAACCAAATAATTATCTGTTATCCATCTACACAAACCAAATTCATCTAATTTTATTCCCACGTGGAAATTGCAAAGTGTTTTTGAACACGTGTGGGATATTTCTGAAGAGGATCCCTTGTGCTAAACAATTTTTGCCTCAAACGAGCCTCCACAAGCAGGAGACCTGCTACAAAATGAAGTTCTAAATCCATGTGGACTGTGCTGGCACTCAAGGGAGGCTGGGAGATTCATATTAATACAAAAGCTCACAAAAATGCTGCTCTTGCCAAAATGTACTTAACTCATCCCAAATACATGTTTTCTTACCTCCATGTATTTTATAAGACGTGACAGATGCACACAAGGTGACAGAATAACAAGTGAGTTATTCTCACACACTGACCCAATAAATACACTACTTTGCTTGCCATAGCTCAAGCAGCAGGATCCTTTGCAACTCAAACCACTCTCTGTTCCATCACCAGGTAGCAAGAATGCTCTCAAAGATCCTGTTAGGTGGTGGGATTCGATATCACATCAAATAGAAGTAATCTCTTGGAGTTAAAAATAGGTTTATTACTACAACTTCACTACTTGATTACTGTGGGAAGCAAGAGCTTGGTTTCCCAGTTGACTGTGCAGGCACAGTTACCACAGGAATATTGCACATGCAGTTTACTAGCTTTAGTTTGCAAGGTGTCAGTAATCAGGTGATGACTGAGCAATACAGTGACATCTCTGTGGATTGAGTGGAGTGACTTCTGTGTTGATCCTGTATAATTGGCACAGGTAGGTATTTGTGACTGAGCCAGCCTGTGCCCTGTCCAATAAAATGTAGTCCACAGGGCACTGTTACATCCTTGGAAGTGATGTTACCTTGTAAAGGGCCACAGTAATATTTTAGTACCAATAAAAGTTGCATCTTCGCAACTTACAAAGAATGTACCTGGAGCCCCTCTCTGTTTTGTGGAAATCTCTAAGGCACCAGAGAAGAGCTTTCAGCTCAGTTAATAGTTAGTTAAATGTCTGAAAGATATCATTGAATTTGTTACACCAGTTCTCTGATTTCATCTCATGAAGTTAAATCTTCTGTTTGTCTCAAGGGCAGCAGGATCAACCAGGCTGCTTGGTTTGTTCTAGGAGAGCATGCTTTGTACAGGTCCTCAGAGAAGGCTGCCTAGCTGCTTTAGATGATGCTGGTAGAAGAAAATTGTTGTTTAGTTGGTGTGTTTCACCCTGTGGCCAGACGATGCTTTGTGAATGTTAACCATAGGGAGCTAGAGATTGTTTGTTTCTCATGAAAAATAATAGTGTGTGCTCACTGCTCTTAGCTCCAGAAAGAGGGCTCATGAAATACTAAGTGATTTCACAGAAGAAACTTGGTTTCAGGTATTCTAGGGCTTTGCAGGTGGCTGATCTCAGCATCTGGCTTCCCCCCTGTGCTTTTTTTGTTTGATTCTTTTTTTTTTTTTTTTTGATTCTTTTTTTTTCCAATACTATTTAATTAGTAAACAACCTATTTCAGCCTTTGGTTTTCTCCCAGTAAAATGCCAGCTGCCAGTGGCCAAGGTCAGTACTGAATGGGGCAGTCGGAGCGCAGCGTGTGCCTCTCGCAGAACGAGGAAAGCATCGCTGGCTCCTGCTTTCAATCTGACATTTATGCAAATCCATTGCCCCCAGGAAAGTCTGATTCCAGTGTTAGGAGAGCCTGTGTGATCAAAAAGGACAGTGGCACGCACTTGCAGTGCCCTTGTGCTCTTTGTGTCACCCTCTACTATGAGAAAGCCACTGCCAGTGCTGGCCAGAGCGCTTTCTGTGCTAGAGTGCTTTTGAGATGGAATTAACTCGCCGGGATTTTTCAGCATCCACTCTGCCATCCTTAGGGAACAGAGGATGAGTTGCTCTAAGTGTTCTCAGATAGAAGTCTCCTGTTATAAGATGGAAAACGAGCTGCTCAGCAGAGTTGCTTCAGGAAAGCGGTCACGCTGCAGAGCTCCGTGGCCGTGCGGATGCAGCAGGCTCTTCTCCCTGGAGGGATCCTTGGAAGGGATCCCACTGCTCTCCAACGGGCTGCAGTTCAAAGCATAGTGAAGTCAACACAGAAAATTCCATATTCCTCAGTGGGCTTTGGACTGGGCACTTGCAGGGATGAGAAAAACTGTTTTAATTCCCAGTGTTTGGTAAACATTTCGAAGTTGGAGGGCTCTGCTTGTTCTTAAAAGGAAAGATAACTTAACCCTCTGGTCCCTGTTCTGTGTGCCTGGCAGCCATGTGCCTTCTCCTGTCAGTGTCACTGGCTCCCAACGCTGCTGTGACATCTCTGCTGATGTGTCTGCAAGGCTTGCTCAAACCTTACAAACCATTCTGTTTGCTACAGCAGCTTTTTTGTTGTTTTTTAAGCTATTTTTGCCAAGCATCTCTGCAGTTTATTCTCCTGTGCCTCCCAGTAGTGTAGAGCAAACACTAATTCTGCCCAATTCTGATGGTTTATTCTTAACACTCTTTTACTGATGTAGGAATTAGAACAAGGAGCTGTCTGGCAGTAGGGAGGAAGATCTTCAGTTTCACCATTTCCTCTATGTTGCTTTCCAGTCCTCAAACCTGCAAAACATCTCCCTTTGAAATGCTGATGCTTTGAGATTGAGTTGCTCTCCCAAGTTATTTTTTTGAGATTTAAGTATACTGCTTATTCATTGAACTGTTACAATACTATGTAATTTTTCTTCCTTCTGAGCCTTGCACAGCTACATTTCCATACCTGGATTTTCAGAGATGACAGTTGTTTTTTTTCATGCTGCCTTAAAATTTGAATATGAATTTAAATTTGTTCCACACGAGATGTTACAGACCAGCCTGATTTTTAGAAAATCTAGAGGCCCCTGTAGCACATCTCATATTTGAACTGCAAAATTAAAGTTTTAGCTGCCTTTAAAATTAGAGAGGCTGCTAATTAAGTTAAGACAGGGGGAATAGGGATAGTGTTCATAGGAGTTCTGACAATCCTCTGGAAATGTCCTAGAGGGGAACATGAGATATGACGTGGATGTATCAGTAACATTTTGCCTAAACTGCCTAAATCCTTTTGACTTTGCCACTTAAGAGCAAGGACTCTTTCCCAGAAAAGCAGGTGAGCAGAAATCTCTTCACCTCACCATAAGCTCCCTAATTACACAGTCAGCCTTCAACACAAGCATATGTCTGTCTGTGTGCTTGGGTCGTCTGCTGGACAGCCAGAACCCGAAGAGCTGACTGTGGATGAGCCCATGGGAAGAATGGATAGGATGGGGATCTCAGAGAAGTTCCATGGAGGGATATCCCATCGTGTGACTGTTGTACTCTAGCTGGGAGAGAGGAAGGAAGATTGGATTGTGAAAAGTACACAAACTGACCCAGAATTTCTGGTGAGTCGCAGAAAGTGCAAATTGTTTCATGTCTTGGGAAGGTACAGAGGTGTTGAGAAGCAAGCCCAGAGTCAGCCTTCTATGAAGGTTTTCTGGTGAGCTGTTTCTGAAGGTGTGTGGTGAACTGAATGGAATGAAAGTCCAGCGTGTGAGGGGAGGGGCATGTGTGGGACATACGTACCTGGGCCTTTGGACAGCAAAGGACATCAGCTTGAGAGTCCTTACTGGCTGCCAGCTTGGGTGACTTTTCTCCCTGGAGTGCAGCCTGGGTTGGATCTGAGAAGATGAGGAGGGAAGAGAGCACAGAACCTGCTGCCTTTGCCAGGTTCCCCTTCCTGTGCCTGTGACAGTCACGGAAACACAAAGGGGACAAAGATTTCCCAGGGCTTCCTGTGCTGGGCAAGGTGGCTGTGCTAAGCAGGGTGATTTTTGACTTGTGTGCTTTTTCCAGCTTCCTCTCAAGGAGACAAAATCTCTTGAGTTTTGGCAGGTTTTCTTTCTGTGATTTGAAGTTGTTTTTAACAGGTTTTCTCTTTGATTCTCTTGGTTTGTATGTGGAAGTTTTCCGTCCAAACCAAGTGTATGCTGGCAGAGGGATTGGTTCTTCCCTTCTTGTTTCCTGACCTGGAACTTCAAAATCCACCTTTTTGCTTTGCTGACTCTCCCCCTTCCTTGGCAGTGAGAAGATGAGTGTTGGCTCATTGCTCTGTCTGTACATCCTCGTTTTCCATGTGTATGGTACCAGGGCTTCCAGTGGGAAGCACTTGCCAGGCCAGCAGTGTGCAGAGCTGTGCCTTCTGGATCTGAGAGAAGGGATGAGATGATGCATTTTCCTGTCAGAAGAGGGCTTTTGCCTAAAAAGACTCAGGGCACTGAGCATTAAGAAATGTTTAAACCCAGCAATAATTTCTACTATGCTAGACTATACTGGTTTTTACCAACTCCAGTGCCATTTAGACTCGCTCACCAGTATGGTATAGAATCAAGCTTATAGCTGAACTGCAATTAACATTTTCCTCAGCTGATGATCTCTACATTTTTGACTTGTGTGTGTGCCAAGTTTTACTGGGCAGTGCTGGACACAGTGTTTTTATGGGCTGTTGGTCCAGGCTTGAGTTTGTCATCTGGGATAATAACCTCTAACAGTTGAGTACTTTTAGCTTTCTCTGTTTGGTACAGATGTTACACCACAATCTAATTTATACCAAGAGCACATTAGGATGTATATAGTAGGCATTGCCAGATTTGGACATGCTATTATTTAAAAATTAACATTATTAAAACGTACGATGCAAAAATCTGTGTAATATTTCTAATAAATCTTTTTCTGTTTCTGATGTTTGTTGTAGTGTTTCAAATATTTACATGCAAAACAGATTCTTCTGCAGTCTGCTGGGACGCAGGACTCCCAAGAGAGGTTTCTAAAGGATACTTGTGGTTCATTGTTTCTTCTACATTGGTAGTAAAGAAACTTTGGTTAGAATCTTCAGAAATATTTAACTTGAATGCATTTGGATGCCTTTCAGAATATTGTCTTGGGGATAAAGGAGTGCAAGAGACCTCCCTGTTTCTGAAACATCATCTTGAAGAGAAGGAAAATGTCCTAGTGCAAAGCTAAGGAAAGAACAGAGAAGACACAGATATGTTTGCATTAGGAGCTCTTAAATGACTAGAGGATTGAGAAAGAACTAGGAAAAATGTGGAAGCAAAGACTTAATGGCTGGAGTATAAAAATAAGTGGCTGGTAAGCTGAGAGGTAAGAGGAGTTGCAGCTCAGAGTGTGGTCCTGCTAAATGGTGACAGGGCATTACACATCCTAGAATCATGAAACTGTTTTGGTTGGAACCTTTAAGGTCAAGGTAGTGCTGCCTTAACAGCTGGCCAAGTCCACCACTAACCCATGTCCCTCAGCACCATATCTGCATGTCTTCTAAATCCCTCCAGGGGTGAAAACATAACCATTTGCTGATGCAGAGGATGAGCATGTTCTGTGCATACTGCTAAAAAGAGATTCCTCTGCTCTTCTGGGAAGCAATCCCTACAAAAGTATGGGCTGAAATCCTATGGACCCACTAGTGACCAGACCCAGCACTATCCTGCCTCCCATAACAGAGAACTATCAGCTGCTATCTTTTGAAAGAAGCCAGAGCATCCTGATTGAGTCCACATCTTGCAGATGGAACATCACCCCCTGACTACTGACACTGCCAGGGAAAAGAAAGCCTGGGGTGGAGTTTCAGGTAGGGCTGATGCATGGAAAAGAGGGCAAAAAATAATCCCTGTCCATTCCAGACTGACAAGCAGTGATGCTCATGGTGATGCTTAATAAACACTCTCTATGGAGTAAAAGAGGGCTTCCTAGATTCTAGACTATCCCTGGAGGGAATTCCCTCTTCCAGCCTGCACAGAGAGGGCTGCTGAGGAAATTGGCCCCATGAATGCTGTGCTCTGGCCACTACCCAATCTATGTGCAGAGCTTTCAGACATGCTGAGATCAAATTCTGGAATCCTTTCCACAGAATCTATTTTATCTGAAGAGGGCAGTGGCAATACTAGAACAATCTAAGTTGCTGAGTCAGCAAAGAAAACAAGAAGATAAAAGAAATGGGCGTTTAAACCTCTCCAAGCCTCTCGGGTATGTTTGTGTCCAGCTGGGTGGATGAAACTCGATGGGAAAAAGTTCTCATTTACATAATCCAAGCTACTTTGCCTTTCCCCACCTAAGTATCATGTTTCAGCCTTGGATTCTTGATGCTGTGCTGATCCTTTCTTGTGGCAACATCCCAGGCAAAGCAGCCTTGTTCTGATGCTCTGGGTGGCTTCATCCCCTGGACAAAGTGTGACCATGTGAAACAGTAAAATAGAGGTCCTAATTTTTTCAAGCTGTCACTGCACTTTGAAGGTTTGTTCCAGCTCACTCTAGACTCAGTATTTGCACTCAGTTGTCCTCTGTTAAGGAATTCTCAGAACCAGCCCTGTCTTGCTACCTGGAAATCTCACCATCATCAGGAATGCAGCCTCATATTGTGCTTAAAATGTAAAGAGGACTCTGAATATTGAAGTTGATTGGTTAACTGTGGAATAAGGCAGTTCATATCTGCCTGTCTAAACTCCTAATCTTTTGCTGATCTATTTTCTCCATCCTTTTGTCTGTCCTTGTCTTTTTTTTCAGCTCTAAAACTGTTGGGGCAACAGCTGTATGTGCTAGGAGTTTATACAGCCTCCAAGCACGAGCTAGAGCTGACATGAGGTATTAACATAGAACTAATTAATAATCAGACCAGATTGGTTTTGTAATGGTCTTTAGTCCAACAGAGGTGGGCATACGAGATGTCTCGGTGCCTTTCTCTGTCCATAAAGAGAGGAATCCCTGGAGATGTTGCTGTCAGTTCATCTGCTCTTTGTACAGCATGAACATCCCAGTGGGTAGCAAGATACCTGTTAGTGCAGCTACATTAGTTCATGTTTGCTTTGGTTTTAAACAAATGGTCAAACAAGGTATCTCTGGCTCTTTAAAAACCTGTATTCGTAATCCTTGCTTGGCCTACAAGACAGTTGTGCTACCACAGGCTGTGACACAATAATTCATAAAAGGTATTTACATAAAAAGGGGTCCATTGCTCTGCTGCTTGACCTCAGCAGGTTCCCTAAGCTGTGCCAGTGCCTTTGCCATGGTAAGTATATGCTGGGAAGCCAGGAAAAATTAACAGCCCAACAATCAGGACCTACAGTTGGAAAAGCTGTAAAACAGGGTTTTTTAAAAGAGAATTTGCTATATTCGGCCATTTACAACTATTAATGTCCTTAAATTCCCTTAGTATCTTTCAGAAAATAGATTCTGCTTAGGAACAATGGGTTCCAAAGACCTGCTGTCTCTTGCTGCCAGACTTGGTGTCTCCATTGCTGGGGAAAGCTGTTGGATGCTCACAGGCTGGGCTGTCTCGGCCCTTTTCAGATTACACTCCAGATGCTTTGATTTATTTGTTGGGAAAAACTGAATTTTCTGGGGAGATTTGTTAGTGAATAATATAAATGGATCTGTTTGCGAGTGGTTCAGCAAGAGACTGAAATTGGGAGTCAAGGCTGGTATTTTCCCAGGTTTATTTATGGCTGGTTGTAGATGGGGTGAGATGACAAGACTCAGGGCTGCTTTGCTGCTCAGTGTGCTTTCATTGCCAAGTGTCTCCTAAAGCCTGGAGAGAGGAGAGGGGTGGAAAGAGCAATTCCTGTCCTGACTGGTGATGTACATTCTTCTGTTTGAGATGGAGAGGTCTTTATTAGTTTGTATCATCACGATGCTTCTGACCCCATCCTGAACCAAGACCTCTCTGTGAACACCCAGCCCTGCTCCAAACATGGATTCCAGCATTTTGAGGTTCATGTTCAATTGGAGCCCCAGGCAGAGACAGATGAAAGCAAAGTGCCTTCACCTGATCTATATTTGAAGCTGAAGACAATGCAGACAGTGTAGTCTCAAGTTCAAAGCCCAGACTGAGCTCTGGGAGTCTTGCATTCCCCAAATGATCAGAGACCTTCCATGGGAACCCAGGCAGGTGTGCTAGTCACAAACATGGTTTCAACCCATGTGAACCCAGTTGTGGTTCCACGACATGTGGTGAAAAGTAAAGTCTTGTTTTCAGGAAAAGCTTATTAACATATTTTTCAGCCTCCCCGATCCCCGAGCCAATCCTTTCATGTCTCCCCTTAGTCATTAATAATGTTCATTCTACCCCAAATTCCCAGGCTCCTGATACCTGAATGGTTGGGAGCTCAGGTTGTGTGGTCTGATACAACTTTTGACCTGCTTGCTTACTTTAAGTGGCCATTCTGATTCCTAGCAGGTCTTCCCAAAGACCCTGGGCTTCACAACTTTCCAAGACATCCTGCTTTCCAGAGACCATCACCAGAAATTCTCCTGGAAGAATGGAAGTCTCTGTAGAGCTGAAGTTCAGAATGGCCATGTTTTCAGTTTGTTTTTTTAATAATAGGAACAAGACACCTTCCAGGTGGAGACTTGCTGGTCAGAACCAGATGGCTGAAGCCTCACAGGTACAGGTTTTTTTTAATTTGATGATGGAAAATGACAGCTTGTACTCTGGGACCCTGAGGTAAACGTCACCCAGAAAAGATGGCAGTTGGATTATGGGGGCAATCAGTGTTTTTTATTGAGCACAGCAGGAAGAAAGTGAAAGCTGTAAAATGCCAGTGTGGGTAAACATCATTCACATATCTAGAATGTGAACTGCTGCCCCTTCTTAGGTACATAGCAATGACCTAGGTTTTGTCCTTACCCACACATCGTTGAGTTGAAGCTGGTTAAAGAGAAAGTAACAAGCTTAAGAGAATTAACATGAGAGCAACTGCTTTTTCTGACCAGCTCTGCACAGACAGCTGTCCACCTTCTGTGCAAAACACTGTCCTACCATTTGTCTTGGCTTAAAGAAAAATAGAGCAAAGAGCAGTTCAGAATCCTTGTTCTGCCTTGATGGGTTGTAATTTTGATCTTCTCAGACAGCTCATCCTTTCTCTGGGAGTGAGCCACTCCCACACTCGAACCCAGGACTCAAAGAAACTCCTCAGGTTAGTGATTCAGCAGGATGTGCCCAGCATTCTCCCAACAGGACCAGGCTCTGGAGAAACAAGGACTTCTGCTTGGCTTTTGCAGTTCTCAACTGTCTGTTACTGACCTTGCCAAACTGAAAACCACAGCCAAGGCAGTTTCAATGAAAAGCAGCGAGCCCAGCCTCTTGCTCACTTGTAATGCAGCTGCTCAAATGCAGTTCAGACAGCACAAGGTGGCTGAACGGCCCAGCAATCTTTATCATCTTCATAATATATGCATAGCTCAGCCCTTGAGAGCAATTATACTGCCAAGGCCCTGGAGAGCCTTTCTAGGAAGGGTGAGTTCAGCCTGGAGCTTGCACAGGAGCTAGTAATATTAATAATAAATAATACACCATGGGATGGTGCAGTGCAGGTTCCAGATTCTTCCCCCTTAACTGTGATTGCAACATTGCTTTCATCAGCTCAGAGGGTTTCTGATACAGTCGTGCAAGGATGGAAACCACACTAACCAACTTCTTGGGCTCTAAGAGTGTTCAGCACCAGGTTTACAGAGCACTATACCAATAGGTACAGGGACTGGACAACAGAGAGAAATCTCCTGTCTCCACGATGGAGCAATGCCACAGGGGTGCAGTAATGGTCCTGGGGCTTAAAGAGGTTTGGAGTGCAAATTGAGTATGTGCTGACAGCTGGGTATGGAGCCAGAGGGTGGCAGGAAGGCTGGGCCTGTCCTCTGATTTGAATTTTTGGTGTGTATTCTGCAGTTTTCCCTTTTCTATAGCCAGGCTGCCCTTTAACCCCTGAGTGACCTGCATGGAGCTGCCTGCAAAGGGAACATATGAGAGATGGAGGATGGTTTTCAGAGCTGTTTTTCAGTTGAGACCTAAGACACCACAGGTTTGTGGCTTCTCTATATGCTGTAGGTGTGATAGTTGCAGATAATCATCCTCATAACTGATATTTACATATCTTGGCTCTATCTCGTGCAGAGAAAAGAGGCTGAAGGCTTTGAGTTGAATCTAGTTTTTCTCTGGTATTTGAGTGTGATTCTACAGTCAGATCAGTTGTGTTGCATCAATGAAAGTCTCACTGTATTCAGCTGGAGCTCCAAATGTCACATTTTCACACCAAGCAGGATGGCTTTAACCTCTTGGGATAAGAGCACTTTGCACTGGTGGGGTTCAGCAGGAGCAGAGTCACTTCTTAGGGCTGCTGGGGTTGACTGGGTCAGGTGTAGGGCTGTAAAGGTTTTGCCCAGGAGGCAGCTCTGGCTGTAAATAAAGCAACCATAGATGGTTTGAATTGCAAACAGCATCATTGCCTGTCCAGCTTCACCCTGGGCTCTCCCCCACTGATGCTGGTCAGGAAATGGAAATGCTTCTTACTGATTTATTCAGGGAAATTGTCTCTACCAGCTCCACCAACATAAACGAGACAACTGGGCCCAGTACCCACTGGGAGCCCCGTGCAGGTGAGACCTTGCAACCAGCACTAAGCACTGGTGGGCTTCGTGTACTCTTGGTTTGAGCTGCAGCTTTCATTTGAAAATTCTGCTGGAAGAGACACTTGGCTTTTCATCATAGAAGGTGGTTAGCAAATAAAATCAAACACAGGTATTAAAAAAAAAAAAATAAAAAAAATGAAATGGTATCTTTGTACCCTTGATTCCACTCAGCCAAAATCCTTCCTTTTTAATTTCACAGCTGTTTATAGTTTAATTTTTTTTCAGCCTTGTGGTGACTTTTTTGTTTTCTTATGAAAGGTGTAAGATATAACCCACAATTTATAAAGAATTCACACACCTGCATTGTTATAAGATGAGATCTTGTAGATAATTTAAGCACCAGTTTAAAATTCCAGGAAAATATACATTTATTATCCAGCAAAAATAGATTCTTTTTTCTCCTGTTCCTGAGGAGAAGGAAGATCCTGGTTTGTTGAGCTGCAGTTTACAATTGTGCCATAATTTTTCTGTTTAGTTTTCCAAGGATTATGCAGACTGGAGTCTCTGCCATGCCAATGCCCAGCACAGCTGTGCAGACTGAGGGAGCCTCAACAGTCCAACAACCTTCACCCAGCTTGAGTAGACCACGTGTAGCTCAGCCCCCTGTCACTGGCAGCACCACTTTGGAGAGGGGCTTCAGTACCTGCTGCTGCATGGTCTACAGGTTGTACTATGTCTGGGAATTAACCCAAGAGCCAGTTCTACCTGCAGGGCTCTCAGGCTGATGAAGAGATGCCAAAGCCAGTATGATGGGTGAGCCTGTAGCAGCAAGACGGGAACATTTTGGTCTGACATCCACTTTCTTCACCCACCCCCCTCCCCCATTTTTGATATCCAGAAGATGTCTGTGACTCTTTGAAGGAGAGATGCTCCCACTTCCCTGCGTGTTACTCTTTAGCTCTGTGTGCCTAGCGAGGTAAAAAGGGTGTCAGGGATGTGTTGGGAGCACCTGAGCTGACAAATCTGGCTGCAGGAGCAGCAAGAACAGCCCAGCAGGCAGTGGCTCAGGAGCTTTTCTTTTGTGTCCCCGAGGGCTGCCTGGGGCTCGGAGTGTAGGGAGAGAAGTGTGTCAGTGGGGGCTCCTCCCCCGCCCTTTGTGGCTGGGCCAAGAGGACCAAAGGTGTTAAGACAGAGCTTGCCAGGGAAGTCCTCAGGGGAGCCCGAGACTGCGCAGAGGCTCTGAGACCTCTCACAAAAGAGATCACAGGGGGCTGCAGGAAACTCTCAACCTCCGAAGCGGCAGCTCCGCTCCCCCGGGGCTGCGGCGACAGCAGGAACAGCACGTAGGAGGCTGGTGGGCTCCTGCCAACCCCCAGAGCCACGGGCTGTGGCCGCACCAGGGTGCTGCTCCTGCCTCCCGCTGCATCGCCATTCATAACGTGGGAGCTGTTGAAATCGGTTTCCCTCTGAACAAAAGAGCCAGATGAGCTCTGAACACTTGAAAGCAGCACGTTGGGGCCGGTGCCGTTTCCTATAAGAGTGTTGAGAGGAAAATCCCTAGAGTAAAATAGAATCCAGGAAAGTAATAGTAATGGTGATTCATCTGTCTCCGTAGCTGACATCTCCGCATCCAGCGCTGCTCTGGTGACCTGTTGCCACATTACTATTAACGCGCCGGCTCTTGAATGGATTCCACAAGCTGCAGGCTTTGGGCTAAATTTACCTCACTCATCGTGTGACTTCCTTGCTCCTTTACAGACTCCAGTAAGTAAATATGCACATTATCACCTACGGATTCACCACCCTCAGAGCCCCGAGAACTGCAGAGTTTCACAATGCCTACTCAGATCAGATGATGACTTTACAAGGCCAGCACATTCAATTGGTATTTAATGTTAGGGTGTACAATGCCTTATATTTTTAAATAGGGCTTGAAGAATGCAGCTGGAGGGCAGGGTCGGTATCTCTGGCTGGAAATGGGCTCATCCTACTCTTACTGCCAGGAGGATTTAACCACGTTTGGTACAACAGAGCTGAGCACTCTTGCCCTTGGGTCCACTTGCAGTTAAGTTGTATTTAGAGTAAGTTCAGTTGCATCAGTTAAGTAATGCCAGGATAAACCACTGGACGTTGGCAAAGGCTTTGCTGCTTTGGAGAGCAATGAATCTGCGTGTAATGCAAAATCCTCAGCAGTCACAGTGCCTTAGTACCTATCTCACAGGGAGACCTTGCTCAGAACAACCTATTCATCAGAATCTGAAATAATCTCTGGCCATGTCTGACTTGACAGACCACAATTTCCCTTGGCTCCGCCTGTAAAAAGTACTGCCATGATCACAAAAGCAGATCCTTTGCTAATAAAACATATCCACTGTGAAAAAGTTAATTCTGGTTTCACTTAAGTGCTGTGAAGCAGCAGAAGGCTTCTGTTGGCACAAGTTTTAGAGCTAGGAAAACAACATGTGAAAACACCCTGATGTAAATCCATTGCTTTGGGGGAAAAAACGCTTTTCCATGATAGTTTACCATCATTTACATGATTATAAGAAGCTCTGCACAAAGGAAACTACACATCCCAAAATAACAAATAAACCAAACCAGTGTAGACAAGTTCAGGATCCAGCCAGTGTTGAGAAAGATGAAGCAGCCTGACTGGGGGGGGGCTGTGAAACAGCAGCCTCAACACTCTAGTCATTCCTTTCAGCCCAGTCCCAGGCAGACCCCAAGGTGGTAGTTGCAGGAGTTACTTGCTCACCTGTTAGTGGGAATGGTTCTTCCTTTGTGCCGGTGAAGTGGTTGGAGGGTAGAAAGCACAAAGCTGGGAGGTGGGAGGGCAAGAGGCAGCGACACTGCGATCACATCCTTTTGTCTGAAGGGGTCTTGTACGTCCCTGAGGAGTTTAAACACAGCATAGACATGGCTTCCTTCAGCATCCTGCATGTCCTGAAGTGTCCTGTTCCTGAGATATCCCACTTGAAAAAAAAAGTAGCTTTTTTCCATATAAATTAGGAGCTTCCCTTCATATCTGACTGATCCAAAGCATCACTAGTCAATGAGGGTGTTTTCATTTATGCCATGTCCACAGAAAAAATTTTGATGCTCTCTGTCCCCTCTGGTTTTGTTCTGTTTAACTTTGGCTCCCCAGGGACCTTTCCTTTCCACAGGATTTGATTTCCAACTTTGTTTAAAAAATACAATGGCAATTTATTTCATTTTCTGATTGCTACGGAAAATGTTTATTTTGCCTTTTTTTTTTCCTAAAAATTATTAATAATTTTTTTTAAT
>JAOEGS010004292.1:0-33280 GCA_025447755.1 Corythornis vintsioides
GATGGGGCCAGACTCTTGTCAGTGGTGCCCAGTGACAGGACAAGGGGCAATAGGCACCAACTGGAACTCAGGAGGTTCCACCGGAACAGAAGGAGAAAATTATTTGGTGTGAGGGTGTTAGAGGCTGGCCCAGGCTGCCCAGAGAGGTTGTGGAGTCTCTTCTTCTTGAAAGATTCCAAACCCACCTCGAGAAGATGATCCTGGGCACCCTGCTCTGGATGACCCTGCTGGAGCAGAGGGTCCCACCCAACCCCTACCATGATGTGATTCTATGGTTCTATGACAAGTGAGCACAGGGGTGGGCACATACTGCCCACTGCTCATGAGGGCTGCTGGTCCTTGCTGTCACAAGGGCCTTGAAGGAGCATTCTGAGAAAGAGGACACCTTTGGTCCCCTTGGTCTGGTTCCCTCACAGGCAACCAGGACATACCACATTCCAGCAGGTGGGAGCACAGGCACCAGTCCCACACACTAACATCCCATCTCCATACTGCTCCACTAATGTCAGGTAATTCTTATTGTCCTCCTGCAACAGAAAGAAAAGGAGCACATAGTTCCTTTCCCAGTGGTCCTTCAACCCAAGTCCTCCAGCCCTCACCCATCCAGCTGTTCCAGCACAGGTAGGACCTACCGAGCTCCCAGGCATCGTGCACTGGCCTTCATTTTTCACTGGGAAGTCTTCCTAGGATAAAAGAGAAGGAGATGTGAACCACACCTATCTTTGGAACAAGAAGGGAAGTTTCTGGGCCTAAACTTCAGCAAGCAACTTGTTTGAGAAGGTCAAGGATGGGTCATGATAAAGCCAACAGGAGATGGTTTCCTGAGTTCCTAACTCAGTGCCCAGCTGATCCAGACCTTTCTGCTGTGAGGAAAAACAGACTGGGCTCCCATGGTGACAAGGGATGGGAACAGAGCTTCTCCCCAGTGACATGAGCCTGAGCATCCCTTCCCATGTTCAAGAAAGGATCTCTCACCAGAAAGATCACCCTGGCTAGCAGAGCATCCTTACCGTGTAGTTCTCAGAGGTTGCAAAGTCGTAGTAGTAAAGCTTTCCCTCTCCCCCCACATAGATGGCTGAGCTGTTTTCTTTGTGGTAGAAGACTGGGTACTTCTCACTGCGGGGAAAGACGTATTCTTTCACACCTAGGAAGAGCACAGAGGAGGCACTCATCAGAGAGATGACACCTCAGGAGGCTCCAACTCCCTCTGCACGTCCTCAGTGCAGAGGGAGCCATGAGGAAAAAAAAAAAAAAGGATGTGGAGCTGGGATGGTGGGTCCAGCATCAAGCAGGTAGGGAAACGCAGCCCCCAGGCTCAGAGCTGAGCCCTTTGGCCCCTGGGGAGCTGCCCAATGGAGCAGAATGAGGAAGAGGAGGAAGAGAAACTTTGCTGCAGGAGCTCTTGTAGAAGAGCAGAAGCTCAGAGTGACTTAGAACTGTCTCTGCAGCAGCCTGGGGAGCTCTGCCATCCCACTTTGCAGCTGAGGGATCAACCTCCCCATGCCCATGGGGTAGAACATCTCCTCCCAGCCCAGCATTGCCCTGCTCCTCACCAGCCTCCAGCTGCACCATCATCACCCTCCACACAAGACCCAGGAAGGATGAAGAGGTTTTGGAGCACCCAGGTCAGGAGAAGGGTGCAACTCATGGGTTCCACACCCCTAGACACAAACAAGAAGTCCCTGCAAGACCTGAGACCCATGTCACAACCAGTTGCAGTAAATAGGAAGGTTTCCAGGCCCAACTGGGAGGAAGAACAGCCTGTTCTCCCCTCTTTCCTTCCTCTTTCACCTGCTGGCTTTTCCAGCTCTTTTTTTTTATTTTTCCCTAAAAACACCCTCCCTTTCTTTCCCTGCTGCATTCTAGTGCTGGTGTGGGAGCCTGGCCCCACAGCACAACTGGGAGCCTCCTCCCCTGGGGCTGGGGCTCTGTTGGTCTTGCATCCCTCTCTGGGATGGTGCAGCCACATCTGGGCAGCTGTGAGCAGCCACGTCAGGGCCCAGCTTCACCAGGTGGAGTGATGCCCATGGCACATGTCCCCTGCCATCCATGTGCAGCAGTGACATCAGGAATGGGGGAAAGCTCCACGATCATCTCTGCTTAGCAGGACAGGGCACTTTGTTTGCATCTCTCCCTCTTTTCCAAAGAAAAGGGGCCTCTTTCCTGGCAAGTGCTGCTGATGGACAAAGGCTGCGCCTGCCTCGGGAGCTGGCTGCCTGCTCAGACAGGCAATTAATTAGTGGCACGTGTCCCGCTCTATTTATAGGGCCTCTTGGCAGGACAATCTTTGCAGAGTTCAGCTCCCCTTCCACCCGCAGCGTGCTGTGCAGGGGACCCACCAAAGCTCCACAGAGCCTGAAGTTGGAGACTTCTAAAAGGTCACCGGGGCTCCTGAACGGCACATGGGAGATGGGGGGTGGAATCAGCAGTTGGGACCCTGCAAGCCAGGAAAGTCCAGCTGGATAATAGTTCCTTGGAGGACTGTTTCTCCAAGGACTTGGAGAAGCTCCTGAGCATGTGCTTTGTCTGCTTGGTGTGGAATCTCTTCAGACCAACTGTGAAACTCATTTGTCTAAGTAGCCCTACGAGCTGGAAACCAGCTGGGCATGCCAGCTAGCCCAGGGAATCTCATTAGCCACTGACTCATCCAGGCTTGCCAGGCAGCAGAGGATTAACTCCCTTTCCACCATCCCCCTTCCCAGAAGTCCTCAAAATCCCCCTCTCAGCCCGGCCTGATGTGGAAGGGAGCCCCTAAAACCTTTCCCCCCCTTATCCAGCACAACACACCACAGGCAGGTCTGGTCAGACCTCAGTCAACTTTGCTCTTGTTTTCAAACCTCCAGCTCAGCCCCTCAACTTGCTGCTGCCTCCTCCAGAGGCCATTCCTCACTTCTCTTCCCCCAGCTCACCCTTTAGCAGAGTTCAGCCCTGTGTGCTTCTGTTGCCTTTGCTTTTGTTTTGACGCCTTTCTCACAACGCTGCTGCTTTTTTTAAGCCCGGCTCTGCGAGCTGTGCCAACCTGCAAGGACACACTTCACTTCAAAGAGCTAAACAAACAAGCCCCAAACAATAATTTGGTCAGCGCCAACGTATTATTTATCCTACAGCTCCCCAGGGAGGGCCCTGAATCACTAAAGCTGAAACAGCTTTGCTAGCCATGGCTCAGAAGTGTGTTTGTAGCTCCAGAGCTGATTTAACTTCATCTGGCTTAAACGTTTAACGAGCTCTGCCTTTAAACAGCTCAGTTCAGGCGAGTGGTTTGAGCCCCTTTGCCTCTGCTTCTCATCCAGTGTGATCCAGGGGAGCAACCCTGCACCCCCAGACTTGGGGTCTAGGGTGTAAATGGCTTCAAGAGCCAAAGATGATGTGGCAGAGGGGACATAATGGCCCACACAGTGTCCCCAAAGAAAGGGACTTGCCTCTCCTCACAAGCCCAAGGTGGCTTTTGACACTGCAAAGGAAGTTTCACCCCCACTGGGAGGCAGAAGATGTGACCCTGCCATCACCCTAGCTCCAAAATCAAGTCCAGAGCTCCAGAAGGCACGGGGCTCATTTCCAGAGGCTCGCTGAGGTCCCTTTGCCTGGCATTTACTGCAAACCCCACCGTCAGTGCCCAAATCAATGGCACAATTGTCAATTGAAATGCTCCCCCCGGGCTGGAGGAATGAATGGGAGAAAGAGCAGCTTTGTGCTCTGCAGGCAAGATGGAGAGAACCACAGCAGACTGACGAAGAAGAAGAGGAATATGAAATGAGGGAGAAGGAAGGAGCCCAGTTGAAGCATCTCGGAAGGATGCCTGCGGGGTGAGGTAATGGAGGAGGAGGAGGGAGATAGTCAGGATGAGATGAGGTCAAGGAGGCCTGTCTTAAACACAGAGTGACAGAGGGAGCAATCCTGCTTCCCATCACACAGAGTGAAATGGGGCTGTCTCCTTAGACATAATTTGGGCAAATCCAGGTTCAATGACACACCAAAGGTCTCTGGGGCTCCCTCTGAGTCCAGAAGGATTCAGAACCATCACTCCTTGTCCTATCACAACAAGCCCTGCGAAAAAGTCTTCCTGGCCCTCCCCTAGCATCACAGCAAGGCTGGGTTCTCCGAGCACCCCAGAGCTTTGTGCAATGGAGAAATGTGCCCCCCTCCCACCTCCAGAACAGATGTCCAACTGGAAAAGCAGCGTGGGCTCTGCAGGCAAGCTCAACAACCCAGCCCTCATCTAGGCTGGAGGGCTGACTCAGCTACATGGGTCCTTCCCTCCACACTCCACCATTCCCAGTCTGGCAGCTGACTCCAGCATCCCAGACACTCGGCTTAGTCACCGGCTCACACGGCTCCCGGCGCCGGCAACGGGTGAGTCTTTGCAGGGCTACAACTGGGGGAAGACTCTGCCTCTCCAAACTGGAGGAGATGGTTTTAAACTTCTCCGGGGCCCGTGTTTTAAAATAAGGAACCAAAGTGTGCTCCCTCTGTGAGTATGATCCCTCCTCTTGAGTGCTACCTCCTCGAGCACGCTCCTGCCCCAAGCACACTCTCTCCTTGAGCATGATCCAGCCTCAAGCACACTCCTGCTGCAAACATGCTCGCTCCCTCCTTGATCATATCCCAGCCCCAAGCACACCCTGGCACAAGCCACGTCACTGGCCAGGTCCTTTACTGGTTCCCTCCTTTTCTAAAGAATTTGTCATCTCCCAGGTTTTGGTCCTTCCTTCCTCTTTGAACAGGATGATCAGATGACAACCTTGATAGTGGCCCCTCTCTCCTCCATCTCTCCAGGGATGGGCTCAGCCAGCAGACGCAGAAGCTGCTTTCTCCAGGCTGACTCAAGGCAGGAGTGGCTGTGCCAGGATCCCTCACCTGCCAGCGCTGTGGGCCTGACTGTGAGTCAGGGATGAATGTGCTATTCCCAGCTCCAGTGCCCCATCCTGCTTTTGGGAAGACGAGAGCTGCCTCAACCTGATGACATCCATCCTGAGTCTGCTCCCGCTTCCCCACCGCTCACAGGATACACGACCAGCAGGCAGACTCTTTTCCTTTAAAGGCCAGGGATATAATTTAGATCCACAGCCTCCGCCACCCACTTTGGTCTCGGGACTCTGACATCACTCTGTGGCGAGGTTCCAGTTTCACTACTTCCTCAGGTCAGAGCAGGTGGATGATCCCTGGATTTCCTACCTGCATGGATAGCAGCCCCAGGAACCCCACCAGCAGATGGGAGCCACAGCTCTCACCCTCCAGGGCTGCCAGAGCTTCCCTTCATCCCAAACCACACCACTCCCACCCAAGAGCCATGCGCTGTCTCCCCAGCTTTGCCATGGCCTCTGGCAAGAAGCCAAGTCATGTTTATTTTTTCAGATGACCTGTAATTTCCCAAGTTGAGCCACTGTGGAAGGAGGAAGTTTGCCCCTGGGGAGCTGCTGTGCCCACGGAGAGGCTCATTTTTCCTTCCCCTGCGCCTTTGCCCATAGGCAGCAACATGACATATGGAGTCGGACTGGAGAGATGCTCCCTGGAGACCCCGCTCACTCACTGACCATCCCCATCCCATGGGATGGAGGCCTCAAGCAGCTTGAGATTCTGCAGTGACTGAGGTTTTTGAGAGGAACGATTCATCTCTAAAGAAGATGACCCAGGAGGGACACTCTGGGGGGTTTGCTCTGACCTGTCACAGGGCTGGGAGCTGCAAGTTCTCCAAAAGGGAGCTGGAAAGTGATATGCTTTTGCGGGAGGAGTTTCCGAGAAAGGGGTGAAAAAGCAATTCAAAGTGGGAAACCACTTCCTTCTTCTTTGGCTGCTCACCAAAAAACCTAGCCCACCAGTCTCTCCTCACTGGCTCACGTCACCAGCCCACTGCTGAAGGCTTCAGCTGTGTCTCTGGGAGCTGGGATCCTTCTAGCACTGGGAAAGAAAAGGCATGGGGTGAAGGATCTGCCCCCAAGGAACATCACTTACTGTGAGAGGCAGCCTTACATCAGTTCACTTCAATTGCTGCTCCTATAGCAGTCACCCCTCAAAGGAAGCAAAATGAAAAGAGCAGAACCACTATTGCCCCATTCCCTGGAGTTTTTTATCCCAGACCCTTAAGGGCCAGGTATCATCCTTGTCATCCCTTTCACTCCTTCTCCGTCCCCCTACCCATTCAGCTTGGTGCAACTGGGAGCATGGCCATGAGCTGGTACCTTGGGCCTGGCACATCTCAGAAGGGGTTTTTCTTGCCTTCCTCCCTGTCCTTGCCTACCCTGACTCCTTTTCAGGATGCTTGCAGGGAACCCCCAACCCCCAAAACTCCTCTGCAGTATCAGGCATTGGGGAGCAGCAGCGGAAACCAGGCTAAGACCAGATAAAGAGCTAGAAATGTCTCTTGCCCATGCAGGACCAGACACAGGCACACGTGTTTCCTCAGAGCCCTCTGTGCTCTCCTCACACAGCTCTCCACCATGGGGAGACCCTTAGCTCGTGCCTGTGCCCACCCAGGAGAGCCTTACAAGGCAGGCATGCCACTTAAGCCTTTCCAGCCTTTCCTCTTCTCGCTCTAAGCAGGAAAACCAGGGATGAAACACAGGTACACTCATTCCTAGCACCAGTTCTAACCAGAGCTCTATAAAGGGCAAGGTCTGGAAATGAGAAGCCTTGTTGAGGTATCAGTCATTACCTACGTATTTGATAACCAAGCAGCAATGGTGAGCTCAGAGCAGCTGCCTTTGCTTTAGCCAGACCCTCCCATAGCCACAGCCACAGCCCATATATGCATCCAGGAAGGAGAGAGTAAATGAAGTGTTTTTACACAAAGGCAAAGCACTTTCTTAGCCCAGGACAGGTAAAAGCCCCAACTATAATTTTTCCCTGCCCTTCATCCTGTAGGAAACACTGTGGCTCAGCTCCCCAGAGCAAGGGCTCGGGCTGTGCACTGCTCTGCACTCTCCTTCTGGGACTATCATGCAGAGAACCAGTGAGTTCAGCACTGGGCAGCACAGGCAGGATGCAGAAGAGCAGTGGGATGTGGGAAACCCAGAAGAGAATTGTGAAAGCCCAGGGGAAGACACACAGCCTGGAAACCCACATTACTCAAACCCAGACCTTATTGCCTTAAAATACAATCAAGGAGTGAAATAGTAATTTCCGCAGCAAGGTTTGAATCAGTTTGGTGGATCTCATCCTTCCCCTCCCACAAAACAAGCAGCATTTAATCATCCACCAAGAAAACTCCCGCTCTCTTTTCTCCCAGCCCTCTGAAGGAAGGAATCTACCAGCAGCATCTACCCCCTCTCCACAGCAGGTCCCTTCCACCCTCAGCCAAGCCACACTCCTGGTCACACAAAGCTCCTCACCATTTCTTTGGCTCTTTCCCTGAGGACCCTGGAATCACAGGGTGCTGGAGCCCGTTGCTTTCAGCCCACCCTGCAGACCCCAGTCACTGACAGCGGAAAGCTCCGGAGAGGAGCAAACTAATTCAACCCACATTATCAGCCTTGTGCACAATCCAAATGCCTGGGAGGGCCACAAAGGCTCAAGCTCTTAACTAGACAAATGTGCTTTTTTAGACTTACTCTGCAGAAGGCAAATATTCTGGCGCATTAATGATTTCCACTCTATTTCTGGTAAGCTCCAGAGTGTCTTGGCAGCAGGATTCAACGCAGGGGTGAGCAAGGGCAGGAAGAATGAGGGACGGGGGGAGAAAATCAAAAACAAACCCCTCTCAGTTTGGTAACCCAGCTGGCAGGCATGGGCACGCTGGCTCAAAAGCTCTTTGGAGTGCTCTGCAGGTTATATCCCCTTCACAAGGGACCTCCAGGACAGAGCCAGAGCCTGCAGCAGGTCCAAAAATCCACAGCAAGCAACAAAAGAGCCCCCGAAACCTGCAACTGGGAAGGAACAAGCCTTGAATTCAAAGCTCCTGAAGATGGGCAGCACTGCAGAGCTTGAGCTCTGAAGGCTCAAGGAGGTCTTATCTCCCTGGGAAAAGTGGGGTTTTCCTTTTCCAAGGCAAAATGACTACACAACAGGCACGCTAAGACACCACCACTAGCCTCCAGTCCCTCCCACAGCACGCCCACCCCCCACCCCCCCCTCCCAAAACTATGCAGCGAGCCTGTGCCACTGCACGATGAGCCTTTGATTTCATGGGTGTAGCTTGTCCTCTACCAGGTTATGTTTTTTCCTGAAGCTGAGCAGCTTTTACTGCATCCCCACGGATTGCGGGGGCTAAATTTAGAGCCAGGTTTTGTTCCTTTCCAAAAGCTGTTCTCCCTAATGATGGTCCTGAGCTGCACCGTGTTCCTGCTGGAAGCTGCAGAACTTTGGCCCTGTGATTATGGTATTTCATTATACGGTCACTGGAACAACGGCAGAACAACAAAAGGATGGTTTTAGCAGGAGAGCTGCTATCTGGAGAGCATGGCTGCCCCTCCCACTACTAGGAAGAGCAGCTTCCAGAGACTGATTTATCATAAAAAGCCTTCCAGGATAAAAATTGCCCTGAGCACCTCTCTGAGCATCCACCAGCAAAACAGCCGCTTTACCTTTTAGCTTAATTGGCAGCCATCTCCCGCCTCCCTGCTGCTGGGTAGAGCTGAGAAGCTCAGAAACCCTTTCTCAGGGTCATGCTCTCTTCTTCTAGACCAGCAGAGGCCAACCAGGAGGTGGCCACAGAGTGAGGAGACCCAGGCATGGAGCATCCGAGCCTCTGCAGAGGTTTAAAGGTGGGTAGAAAATAGCCTGTGTCTCCAGGGTGAGGGTGAAGTTTCAATTCCCTATAGCAAACAAATGAAATTATGCAGCAAAGAGAGTTCCTCACTCGATGGGGAAGGGCCCTGTCATGCTGTCTGCAGCCTTCCACCCCCACAGCAAACATCAGCTAAGTCTCAGCCCTTCAGCTGTCTGGGTTTCTGCTGGGGAAGGCCATGCAGACCTTCCTGGCGTTCCCTTTCTGCCCGCCTGACCCCCCCCCCGCCCCCCCCAGCAGCAACACACACCATCCCTTCTTCTCACATCCCTCTTTTGCCACATTCCTCAGCCTTTAGGAAGCCAAACCACCTCATTCCAGTCGCTGGAAACCAGACACTCAGATTAGATTTTTCCAAAACTTGTGTTAGTCAAGACAGGAGCAGAGCCCAGGGCTGCTGTGAGCAGCTCAAGAGCAGGTGTCTGGCTGGGACTGGCCATGCATTCCCCAAGGAAACTCCTCCAGCTCCTTAAACTCGAAGTGCCCTCTCCCTCCCACTACACACATGCCTGATAAAAGGAGAATAAATTTAAGCCAGGTGGGTACTCAGATGTGGAGCCATCCACAGTGGCACCAGTCCAAGGGGTTCAAACTGGGGGCTGGGTGGGCATGGCACTACCAGAGCTGTCATTAAGGGTGATGTTTAGTTTAGGGTATGAAGACTGATGCTCCAGACTTGAGCTGCTCCAAAATGAGCAGACACTTCAGGAGATGCTTCTGCATCCAGCACTCTTGACAGCATTTTCCTGTCACACCAGACGCTGCCTGTGACAGCGGGTGGAGTTGGGATCAGAAGAGTGCCCAACAGGAGGAACAAGTCCTATTCTTGGAGCAACCAGGAATAGCCACACATCATCGGATGTAGCTCAACAGGAGACAGCTGGCTGCAAAACAAGCTATTTCTTCCTTCCAACTCACCTTCCAGCCCTTTTTCTGGATACAAGCTTCTTTAAAAAGCACTTTGTACTCCGTACTTTGATTTAGTTTGCACTCAAGTACTCAAGATTTAGTTTCTCCTGCTTTAAAGCCCTGAGCCTGACAACATCAAGCACCAAATACCTTCCTAGGCTGATTTACTGCTATTCTGACCCTGAAACAGTCCCAGGGTTGATACAGAACTGGGCAGCAGGTCAGCGATTTGCAGCTGGCTCTCTTTTCCCAACCCTAAGCATTTCAGTGCAGCAGCCTCAACATTTATTCCTTCGCCCCATGATGCCTGTTGGTTTTTTCTGTGTGTCACACTCAGTGGTTGTGATTCACTCACTTGGGTTTAGTTGATTTTCTTTTTTTTTTCCTCACTCTACACCAAGCAAAAAACTATTTTTTTAACCAGCATTTTCTGATACCAGCATCACCCACCCTGTGAAAATGAGCCGGCTGCAGAAAATAGCATTGCTGGGAAAGTGAGAAGCTTCCTCCTGGAAATAGTGATGGCTCTGAGAGCTCCATGTGAAACTGGCCTACAAAGATGGTTCACACTCCTGGGACCACAGCTCCCGAAAAAGCAACGGCACTACCACCAGTGAGTAAAAGCTGGTGCTGGCACCACGAGCTCTCATTTTGACACTGTTCCCCATCAGTACGAGCTCAGCCTCACCTCCGAGCCTCAGGAAGAGCTCCTAGAAGGGATTCTACAGCACTCACATGCCTCCTGGCTGTGTTTTCCCAAGGTAAGAAGGCAACTGAGCTTGGCAAACCCAGGAACTCTTACAGGCAGGATGGGCAATTTCCAAGAACTGCCACTTCAGTGCCCACCTCGTGACCCAGGGCAGGTTGGCACCACTTTACCCAGTTCTGGCAGCCAAAAGTCAAGTGTATAATCTTTCTTTTCCCATGTGGGACATGCTTATCTCAGTTACACAACTCATTCCAGCTCCCAGCCTCATCTGCTAATGAGAAAGAGGGGAGTAATTAACCTTCCAGACCCCATCCTATCTCAAGGTGTAACCTCAGCAGGCTGCCAGCTTGTCTCGGATCTTTGCACGTGTGAGTAAATAGGGACAAGAGAATCTTAAGCATGGCAGGAGCTAAAAAAAGCACCAAGAAGCCCCAGGCTATGGCAGCCTGACCCAGCCTGCAGGTTCCTTGTCTGTCCTCTACTCTCCCAATGCTCGGTGACTTTCCGGTCATGAGACAGTCAGGCTGGGATGTCACCCTCCCAGCTCTGCTCCTCACAGAGGGGCTGTATCTGCCCATTCCAGCTCTGGGACACAAGACTGAAGCACTTGCCTTTTGCATCAGCTGAACTCACTCTCATTTGCAAACCTCAGCAGATAAAGAAGCGCCTCTTTTAATTCAGATGTCACAGGGGGTAAGAAACATGAGAGACCTTGACCCGCATGTGGGCTGAGTCAGCTGTAGAGGAGAAGGGGGGGAAAGGCCTTGTTCATGAAAACAATCTTAAGATATAACCAGCGATGTAGAGTTGACATCAGCCCTTTGTCCTAAGTGACATTACCCCAAGAGGAAGAAATCCTGCAGAGCAAGAAATCCCCAGCAGAGCAGAGAGCTGCCCACCTTTGCTGCCTGCTAGGAGGGTTCCAGGGATCCTTCACACTGCCTTTGGTGGAAAATGCTCCCCAAAACTGGGTTGATCTTTGGAGAAAGCCCCCTGGCATCAGAGGGGTAGAAAAGCAGCCAAGGTCTCCGAGCTGGCTTTACACACATTGTGTTCATGGGGAGGCAGAACACAGTGCTTCAGCCACCCACTGCCCTGGCCCGACACCACGAGTCCAAGTCCCCAGGACTGTGAAATTACTTAAATCCAGGAGCTCCAAGAACTGAGACAGGCTGACTCTGCTTCTTTGGCTTCAGGTCTGAGCTTGGAATTGTGCCACCTAAGACCAGAGACTTTTTTCCCTCCAGCTCACAATGTCCCCTCACCTATTTTTTGCTACAAAGCCGCACAACAAGGGATGGTGGAACAAACCAGTGTAGTAGTTCAGGCTGCCCATGACCAAGCCAGGGATCTTTCCCTGGATCTGATGGAGGGTATTAGCAAGGGGAGCAAGGCTGAGAGTTGGAAAGGCAGCCCTAGCTTTGCCCAGTACCAATCTCCTTCTCTCCCCAGGTATCATAGTCCGGGGAGAGATACCACACACACACTCCTGGAGCGAGGAGCTGGGCTTTGGCCAGCACTGGGAAGCTCTCCCTTCACCCTCAGGGCTCTAATGTCTCGAGGTGTCTTTGCTGAGCCTGCTGTACCTGGTGCTAGAGATGGGCTGTGGTGTGTAAGAAATTTAATTATGTGAAGAGCTGCCAGCTCCTGCAGAGCCCAGGGCTGAGGCCAGCGCTGCAGTACTGCAAACGCAGCACTCCCTCTCACCCAGTGCATCTCCTTTTGCCCCTGTCCCATGTCTTCCAACCTCCTCCAGAGCCTTCACCCTTCACCCACAGACCCAGTTCCAAAGGTTGACACAGACATATGGAGAGGTCAAGTGATTGCACAGACCAAACAGCTGCCTGAGACAGGTGGAAAATAGTTACTCAAGCCCTTTCCTCAGCAGTTTTAGTCCAGGACAGGCATTTCCAACCCCTTCTCCCCTAAACAGGGAAGAGGAAATATCTACAGACACAAGCATGCAAATATCTACAGGCACAACCCTGCCCTCTGTTCAACCTCAGGCTCTGTGCTTTCTCCCTTCTTCTTACATCCCCTTTTCCAAGACACTTCACCTGCCAGTGGCTAAAACACACAACTCAAAACAAGGAGCAGCCTTTCACTGCCCTCTCTGCCAGTGCCTCTCCCCTTTGTGTGACCATGGCAGGTCAGAACCAAACACCCACAGACCCTTCCCTCAGCTCCCGGGGCCCTTCAGCTGCAGGCAGCTACAGGCCTGAAGAAGCAGCAAAAAAAAAATAAAAGGGCAGAAGAAATAACAGCAGAAGAATAACAGATGGCACAGAATAAACCACGGGAAATTCGTGTCCTTCTGAAGTTGCCGGCGAATGGGAAACACAGAGGAGCTGTTTGTACTGCAGAGCAGCGTGAGATCTGCAGCTCGGTTCAGCCCAACCACCACAACCGCCGGGGACAAGACGGGGGCTTTTGTTAAAGCCTCCCTGGAGGGTATCCATCAAAAAGCTTGGAAGACACATGATAAACCCAGTATAATGTTAGTCTGCTCCTCTCAGCCCATCAAGCTGGGGCTGTATTCAAAAGCTTGCGCCTTGAAAACATTTCTTTGTTCAGTTTCTGCTGAGATGGGACCCGATTAGAAGTCCTCGCGTGCCGTTCTATGTGTCTGTTTTCTCTGGGAGTAGAGATCTTCAGCAAATATTTACTCCCAGAGCTCCTTTCCAGCTAACAGTAGATCAGTTTAATAAGAAAATTAAATGTATTATGCAAATACACTTCTCCATTTCTCCCTGCAAGTTAGGGGAAATGGTTACTGTGCCCATCTCGGGGCTTTGCGACAGCCTGTAATGTACCCAGCGTGGAGGAGAATGTTGGTAGCCTAGGAAAAGGAAAGGACTTGGCAAGAAAAGGGATGTAAAAAATCAATTAAAAGCTAGTGAGGAAGCCAGAGATGACAGGCATCTGAAAGACCCCAAAGTCACCCCAAAGAGACAAAAGACATTACAAGAAAAATAATTAAAAAACAGAGCAATTCCTCTGCAAAGCCAGGAGCCAGGTAGAAAAGGGGAGTGCAGGGAGTAGCTGTCAGCTGCTGCATCCCAAGGTTGCAGCCCGGCGCTTACCTTGCGGAGCCGCGATGATCCGGGGGTTCACCTTGGAGCGCCCCGCAGCCCACGCACCCAGCTGGCTGCCCCACAGGGCCACCGTGAAGAGGGCAAGGGGCCACCTCCTGCCCATTTCTCCTTACTCGGGGGGCCGAGCAGAGATCATGAGCTTGTGAGGCTGACAGCTGCATCAGTTGCCTTATACAAAAGGCTGGGCAGCAGCCAGGCCAGCCAATGACTGAGGCAGAGGGCGGGACTAACACATTTAACTCGTTAGTTCAACACAATTTCTTCCAGAGACCCCGAACCAGCTCTTTGCGCGGACCGACAGGTCTTCTGCAGTTTGTATCTGCAGGATTTTGGGGGGTTTTTGGGCCCTCCCTTCCTTTTTTTCCCCACCCCCACTTCTCTAAGGGGAAGGTGGGACCCTGGTGGCTTCGTTCACCTTCAAGCTCTGCAGAAATGCTGCGGACAGCCCCGGGCTGTTGAGAAGTTATCACAGAGAGGAATATTAAGGTCGAGATGAATAAAACGAGCAGGAAAAGAGGCACGTGTAAGGACATAGAAGACGCAAGGAAGAGCAGAGACTGATAACAAAAGGATTGCCTCTCCCCCTTGCTTAATCAGGAGGTGGAGAGGCCAGAAAAGATGCTCTGGGGTGTGGAGGAAGCCCCCGCTGGTACCATCAGGATGCAGGGAGGCTGCAGCACATCTCGTGTGCCAACCCCCTTCCTGACAGGGTGACAAGGAGATAATGACCAAGGGCCACTCCTAGCGAGACAAAAACGCTGCCCTAAAATTCATTTGTCATCCTAAGACAGGAAGGCTACGAGACAACAACTCAGCTGCCTCCCTTTTTACCCCCGTGTCACAACCCCCCTGCCCTCGCCAGAACCAGTCTAATCGCCTGGCAAAGGCACTTGGCTTTTCCCACAAGCCTCCCAGTCCTCCCCTAGTGAGGGAGGGCTGAGGATGGAGCTTTGTGAAGCACCGGGAGGGTTGTTAACGAGGAGAGCAGGGCGTTACGAGCAAGGAAAGCGAGGTCGGACGTGACCAGAATAGGAGAGCCCCACGGGGAACTCGTAAGGATGAGAGAAGCAGCTGTGCTCTTTCAAGTCGGTATTGAAGCTAAAACCAGGAGTGAAGGAGATGAACAGCAGCAGGGCAAAAGGGGGCATTTTGGAGGAAGCAGAAGAAAAAAAAAAAAAAAAAAAGTCAGCTAATGGTGAATTTTAAGGCCCCAGAGGAATTTCCAAGCAGCTCTAAGTATGGGGTTTCATCTTTCTCTTCAAGCATGTATCTGCTTGGGTAATTACAGTGGAATAACACACAGATCATGCTGGTTTTTCTACTTCTGCACTTGGTGTTTCCCAGCCTTGAACCATTTCTCATTTTGACCCATTGGCTCACCTCGAAACAACTGCCCGTTCCCCTTCAGAGGCAGCTTGATTTCCCTGCCCCACAGCTCCCAGAGGTGCTGAACCTCCTTATCACCTGTTTTGTTGCACAGAAGGCTTCTTGAGAAAAAGCCCTTCTCATTCATTAAGACTTTTTGACACAGGCAGGAGTGAAAAAGAAATGTTAATGAATCAACAACCTAAGCCATGCAACCAGCCCAACCCATGCTGGCTCCTATATCAAAAGGGAGTATAGCATGTTGCACCCACCCCAAATTTTGTCTGGGAGGTGCACATGGTATTATCTGCTTTGCCTTTTATGACACAAGGCAGCTGGTGGGCTGGGAAAGTGGCTTTCAACTCCCACTCTTGCCAAAGTTGCCAACTGGAAACAGAAGGGTTCTGATCGGAGAGGAACAAGAAGAGTTTCTGCCTTATTAGAACAGTAAATCCTTTGATTTTTCCTTTTCCCTTGCCCCTCACACACAGCTGGGGACTCTGCGGGGTTTGCATTTAGGGTTTTTTTTCCCATGTACAGCTAAGTACAACACTCCTGTGTATAAAATCCAGCTTCAAACTCCCCCAAGATTTTGGAAGCATTCAGCTTGCTTTCTACTTCAACACACAATTCCAACATATTTTCTAGACCTACAAACACAAGTGTATTATCCTGGATTCAGAATGATGCTGTAGCACCTTTTGCTAAGCAAGACAGCTTTCCCACGAGGCTACCAGAGCCCGGCCCAGGCTGCCCAGAGAGGTGGTGGAGTCTCCTTCTCTGGAGAGATTCCAAACCTGCTTGGTCAATGCCCACCTGCTCTGGGTGACCCTGCTGGAGCAGGAGGGTGAGACAAAATGATCTCAGACCTAGGAGGTGAGCAGAATTGATTTCAAGGTTGCTCCAACCCTGCACCAGTTTGCAGGAAGTGCTGGACACCGAGCAGAAAGCTGCTGTGCATCAGGTAACCACACACCTGCCCAAAGCACTTCTGTAAGAGTGTTTGCTCAGGACCTGCTCAGCCACATGCTTTGTCCGGAATGCAGACAAAGAGAGCTCAGATTCTAGAGAAAAATTCCCTGCTCAGCCCACTCCTGCAGAGGTTTCCATCTGCTCCACTCGAGTGTCAGAACTTCCACTGCGCAAATCATGTGCCTTTTTTTTTTTCCCAGATCGTGCCGCTCCGTTCCAGCAGGACTCAGAAGGCAGCTTCCCCCAAATATCTTGAAGGAATCATAAAGCACAGATTTCTTTTTTTTTTTTTTTTTTCTTAAGAGGAACAGTTTTATTCATCACTGCAGAGGAGGCTGGAATGTTTAAAGCTCATGCAGTCGGACTGCAATGATGAAACCTCCAGTTTCAGTTAACAGATAAGAGCATAACAATGTCCTTTTACTAATCCCAGGTATGGAACTGGTCCTGGGAACCAGCCAGCAAATGGGATTAGTCAAAACACAGACAGATCTTCCATGGCGAAAAAAAAACTTATCAACACCCTTATCCATTGGGAAAGCTAAACAAGATCTTGTCTCTGTTGTGTCACCTTTTCCAGAAACCTGACAAGTGCGCCTTGATCTCTGGCTTTTTGCAACTTCAAAACCTTTCTTAACGCAGCACAAAGGGCTGAGGATGTTCACCAGGTCTGTCATGGGTGTTCCTAAATGAGAGGAGACGTCACATGTTGACATGGAGCATGGGAAATCCTCTGCCTGAGCAGGTGCCCTGGTGTAGGATGGGCTGATGTCCCACGAGGCTGGGACGTGAATACAAATGCCCATTGCAGAGCTTTGGAAGAGCAGAGCTTCTATTGCTTACACATTGTATTTTGGCTTTGGGAATAAGTCGACTTACAAGGCTAGATTTTGAGCAGGAAAAAGTGAAATTCCACTCACTGTTTCTTTTGACACTGACCTGAAGGTCTTGCAGTTCTCTGATGACAAAGTGAGGTGGGAATGAAGCAAAGCAGCTCATTTATCAGCCATATGCTGCATTCTGCCTCCACACACACCCATCCTCCCCCTGGATTCACATTCCTTGTGGACAGCTCCCACAACCTCAACCATCCCCTGCTGAAACCAGAGCCTCTCCAGGCACACAAGAGAGGCAGAGTCATGAACCCTGCTGATCTCACTGACCTCAAGCCACACCTCACCCTCTCCCATTTACAAACACCCCTTTGACTGGCAAATTCATAACAACACTGACAATAATCATTAAGTCAGTGAGAACGGGAAAGGGTGTAAACCAGCTACAGGTGGGTGACACAGCCTGTCAAGGGTGCACACACCCCTCAGAAAAGGGAGTCAGAGGCTCCAGGCAGAGAAAATAAAATCCAGCATAGAGCCTTACCCAATTAAAAGAAAGTCAGACCAAGAAAGAACAGAAATAAATCGCTTGGCTGAGCCTCAGCTGCTGCACTCCCACCACGAGAGCCCTGTATTGCTGCATTAAAGCTGCCCAGCGTGGCAGCTCTGTATCCCTGCAAGGGCCCAGCAGGTCAGGCTCTGTTCTGCTTACCTGAAACTCCTGCAGTTTCTTTTCTTGACTGCTGTGCTCCTTTTCCTCCTGGTTTTGAGGGCAGCATTGCCACGTGCTGCAGAGCAGACTGTGTTCTCCTGCAGGAATGACCATGTTTTAGCAGCAGGCAAAGCAGCCACCTCAGCAACACCTATTCCCTCTGAATAGCCCTAAGCAGGTCCAGCACCCACCACAAACGACCTTTAATCCCCCTTTCTCAGCTTTTTTAAACCCACAAAGTCCTCCTGGTAACACAAGTTTGCCCTCTGCAGTCTACTCTGCCATAATGGGGGTGGAATTTAAGCCCACGTTTATCTCTGGAGAATCAAAGCAAGTCACCCGGTCCCCAGGAAGCCACTTCCAACTGCTGCTAGGAAAAATGCCAATAGAGCTGGCCAGGTACAGAAGATTAAGTGGAGGCTGCTCAGAAAAGTAAACTATTTTAAAGAAACTAGAATGACCTTGTAGCGTTTCAAGTACTTCCAGCAGAGCTATCTGTCTCGCCAGGAAGGGAGAGACATCTAAGGAGTGGTTTATCTCCTACTCCTCCTTACTAGTTTGGCCAAAAATTAGACCTCCTGCTAGCTAACCCCGGGCCAAACGAGGCAGAAGGTAAGTGTCTGCAGTTCAGCACTGTCCTTGGCTTGGAATTCAGAGCCTGCCTGGTGACACAAAGGCTCAGCACCACAGATGTGCTGGTTTCTCTCCCAGCTGGAGAGTGGGAACACTCGGGATCTCACCACTTGACTTTTTTTTTTTTTTTCCTGTGACCTGTCAAAACTCTCTTGAAAGAGCCACTGGCCTGGCCAGGGAAGAACTTTCCTCCCTGCCTTCTCTCTGCCTTTCCTTTGTGCAAGCTTTGTGCCTGCCACTTGGGAGTGTGGAATAGCAATTGCAGGAAGCCATAAGCAACTAGGTCACAGACTTTTGGAGAGGGGAAGGAAAGAATTAAAAGGAAAAAAATGACGTGGAGGAAGAATAGACATGAACTCACCTAAGCAGATTGCAGCTGGCAGGATCGACAGGATGATTCAATTCTACGTAACTGAGGCTCCCTTTGGGATCAAAACATTTAATGCCAGGGAGGTACACCTCAGAAAGCAATCCAGCAAAAACAAAACAAACCCATTAGCTCAGTCTGGAGGCTGCTATGCAGGATGTTGGGAGATTCCAGAGCTCTGCTGTCATTAGCAATCCCTTCTGCTTTAGCGAGACGAAGGGACAATTTCCTTCTCCTCTAGCTCTTTCCATGCTGCCACAGCAGTTCCAGGTGGCCAGAGATTCAACCTCAGAGCTTTACCAGGACCACCACCATCCCTTTAGAGTGTGACATCCCAGCAGTACCTGTGCCACAGTCCCGTGGCTGCACGTCATCTCCTCAATCCAGATGCTGAATGCTCTTGTGGACCTGGAACCTGTGGCTAACACAGGGCTCCTGGTCAAGGGGTTGCATGGAGGTTACTAGTTTCTGTGTTTGAAGAGAAAAAGTTGTGTGAGATCTGGTAACAATTAACACCCTGTATCTAGCTCTGAAAGTCCCTAAACCCCAGATTGTGTGCTGGAAAAATCTATTGGAGACAGATCTTTCTCTGCTCACTCTGTTCTCAAAGTTGTTCTGAAGTATCTGTTACTGGCCACTGCAGGAAGGTGGTGGGGCTCTGATTCTACATAACTCATTTGATGCTCACCCCTAGAGTGGAATTTTATGGCTCTCCAGCTTCTCCCTCAATGTCAACACTTCAACACTGCTGAACAAGTGGACCACACTTTTAAATCAGCAAGGTATTTACTGCAGTGGTGGTGAGAGGGAAATGAGTCATTTGGGGACAACCATTCTGTGTGCTGGCATCCTGCAACACCCAGAAGTCACCTAGAGAGACTGTGTGCTCAGAAATGCTGCCCTGAAGAGAATTGGGGTTTCTTGGGTTTGTTCTGTTCCAAGTTTCCAGGCTGGGTACAAGAGGACTGGAGTCAGGAAGCTTCATGTTCAAAGCTGGTGGCCCAGCCATTGTCTTGACTTCAAAGGACAGATCAGGAGATGTTTATCTTCGTCCCTCTGAACCCTTCTTTTGTTTTCCATGTTCTTAAACTCAAGCATCCTTATGAGGCAGAACTAGAACTACAGACACTACTGTAAATCAAAGGATTACTCATAAGCACTGTGACTTATAAACATTAGAATCCTATAAATACAGACTATCCGGAATCGGAATATTTTCGTGGCATGACACTTCCAGCACATTTTTGCTTTTGCTAACTTAAAATAGAGTCAGTTACCTTCAAACTGCACTAATTTATTGGGCTGTTCTCCAGTGAGCATCACATGGACTCTTAGCTGTACAAAGCACAGCTCCTTCAGAGGAAGCTTTGATGACTGAAGTCACAGAGCTCCCCTCTCGTCACTTCTAAAGGAAAATGTTGATTCATTCCTCGGAAAGGGAGCGAGTCCCACTGGACACAGCCTGCTGGGAAGCTGCTCTGCATCACTTGCCCTCGTCTTTGGGCTCTCACCTTATTCCTGATTGGTTGTCTCAGCATCAGTTAAACTCCTCCAACGCTCATAAGTCTGCCTGAGGAAGAACAAGATCAAGATTTTATTATTGACGAGGAAACCTCACCAGGCCCTGCTGCCCTCTCCTCCCTTTGCCTGGTCCCCTCAGTGAGGCTGTTCAGCTCAGTGCAGCAGCACAAAGCTAACTGAAGGAAAAAAAAAAAAAAGGAAAAAAAAAAAAAAAGGAAAATTATTAATGTGTTTCCTGGCACTTAAGCATTCCCCACAAGGACAAAGCTGAAAGCAGCCAGGATATCACTGATCCCTTTGGAAAGAAAGCAAATCGATGGGCAAAGGCTCTGCCAAACAAGGTCTCTGCTGCTTCATGACATGCATGTGTCCTGCTGGGCTGCACGAGCAAACCCTGAGGGAGTTGTTGAACTGCTGCATCCTGCAGCACTGGAGGAAGTCACCTTCACCAAGCTTCTGAATGAATGTGTTGGAGAGGAGCTGGGGGAGCAAGGTGTGGAGCCCCTTGCTGTGCTAGAGACACAAGAACAATGTTCCCCCAGCTTGCTTCAGCTGTCTGTGGTGATCAGGGGCATTAGGGAATCATAGAATCATTTGGGTTAGAAGAGACCTTTAAACTCATCCAGTCCAACCATTAACCCAGCTCTGCCAGGGCACCACTGACCCATGGCCCTCAGCACCACAGCTTGGAAACCCCTCCAGGGATCACAGGGACTCCACTCCTGCCCTGGGCAGCCTGGGACAAGCCTGAACAACCCTTGTGTGGTGCTTCACAAATTGTTCCTCAGCTCCAACCTAAACCCATTCTGGTGCAACTTGAGGCTGTTTCCTTCTGCACTGTGACGGTTAATCCTGTGACTCCTGCACATTTTTGTGGATGGAGCTGGGTGGAACAACTCTGGTTTCAGATGGGGACCTAGTTCCTGTGCCAGGGTCCTGAAAGCAGGGAACACTAGGAGCCTCTGTTCAGCTGGGGGAGCAAGGAAAAAACAGTATTTATTGATTCCAACATACCGGAGACACGTAGTCTCCAACTCTAAGCATTCCAAGTCAGAAATCAAGGCTGAAGAGCTCTAAGCTTGTTGGTTTATGATTTGGATCCAACAAACCACCCAAGCAAACCCACACCAGATTGCATCTGCATGTAAATAATGAATACCTCAGACATCAACATCAGCTTCTAGGATAGATCTTGCTGGTTTTGTTTCCTTCACACACAGTAAGGCTCCAGCATCACTGTGAAAGCAGAAGATGACTGAAGTGGGGTGGTCACACAGGCTGAGGTGCTGCAGAGGTCCTCAGGGATGTGAAGCCTGGGATGTTCTGCTCCATCTCCAGCCTTTGGCTGGGAAAACACTGCTTTGCTCCTCATGGAGGCAGTGAGCTCAGGCAGAAAGAGGGTAAAAAAAAAAAAAGCAAGAGGTGGCCAAAGGAGGAAAGCAGAGCACATGTGGTGAAGAGCCCAGATCTCAACCCAACTGCCACCCTGCTGGTTGTCCAGGTGCCAGCATTGCCCGTCAAGGACCAGAACAAACAAGGTGACCAAAAACACAGTACACACAGCTGTCCCCATTCCTGCTGACACCTGCTGTCACTGCTTCCCTCAGCAGCTCTGCTACAGGCCAAGAAGGAACTGAACCAACCATGTTCTCTTTGATGTCAGAACCTGAAAGTCCCCACTGAAAGCGCTTACGCTGTGGGGCTGTGGCCTGACCTCCACCTCTTCCACAGGGCCAGCCAAACACCACCCAGCCACAGATGCTTGGCTGGTGACCAGGCTGGGCATGCAGGCAGGATACAGATAAGCTGAGACCCAACCAGAACAGACGTCCTTCTAACCTAAACATGGGAAGAGGAACCAAAGCTCATGCAGGAGGAATGGTTTGGGTTGGAAGGGACCTTTCAAGGTCACTGAGTCCAACCCCTTGAGCAGGGACATCTGCAACTAGAGCAGGTTTCTCAGAGCCCTGGCCAACCTCACCTGGAATGGTGCCAGGCATGGGGCACTGAGCCCCAAAAGTCCCATTTAGGGTCCTGACCCCAGGTGAAGGGTCTCTCTAAACAACCAGGTGCCTCCTGCAGCCTCTCCCCAGCAGAGGCTGTGTTGGCTGACCTTACTCTGCACACAGAGCTGGCTGCCAGCAGCACTTTAATCTCCATGCTGGGAGACCGGAGGCACTGGACCATTAGAGCAGGCAGAAAGGCAGCACTTCTTCCCTGGCTGCTGCAGAGCTAGTTCAGAGCATCTCCAAGCTTCCACTCTCTTACAACAGCTCCTGCAGCAAACTTTCCCTTCCTCCTCCTCCATCCCCAGCTCCTGTAGGTGCCAGGCAGAGGCTCTCTTCCCATCCCTGCAGCTCTAAATTTGCCTGGTTGCTGAGCATGTCTATTCTAGGCAGCCAAAGGCAGGCGAGATGAGGGAAGCGAAGCGCACGCATCGTGAACAGCGGCCGTGCCAAGTTCTTCTCTGCTACAGCCAGTTCAGGCAGAGAACGTGTCTGATGGGGGACTTCAAGCCAAAAGACACCACTTGGAAAGGAAAATGGGAATGAAGTTCTATCTGTGTAAAACATCCAGGAGATTCTCAATCATCTGAGGACAAGGAGAGAAGTAAAAATAGGGATTACAACAGAAGAAGTTGCTTCATACAAAACACGGGTCGACCGAGTGATCAAATCAAGGTCAGAACAGAAAGAATTTCCAAGAGTGTCCAATTGTGGGACACCAACAACCCCAAGATGGCCTAAACTGGGGATAGACATGGTAGAGCAAAGCAAATCAGCTGCCCTGTTCCCAAAGCAAGGGCTGGGAGAGCCTACTAATGCATTCCAGCTTTGGGCAGCAGCATCTGCGATACAGCTAATCCTCAGTTAGCCCGGGAGGATTGAGGGCTGACAGCAGGGAAGGGAGGGAGCTGTGTGCACACTACCCACACCCCAAGCAAAGAAAGGGGTGAAGGAGCTGGGAATGAGAATAAACTAATCTGTTTTCATCCACATCAAAATGAAATCAGTTGTGGTCTGGCCTGGGCGGGTAACGAGGGCAGTAACCTGGGAGGGTGTAACGAGTCAGCAAAGCCGGTTACATCCATCACATCTTATCTCCTACATATTGGAGAATAAAACCAGTCCCATCCTCCTGAGAGGCTTAATTCTCTCGATGGGATTAGAGTCTATCAGCAGGCTCCCCTGGAGAGAACAATCCGGCTTTTGGAGGGTGATAGCCGAGATAGTATCAGCGAGGGGAGGGAGGGGAAGGAGAGGGGAGGGCGGGCAGGCAGAGCTCTCTGCCTTCAGCTTCCCTCCTAATGCTCCGTGGCATGTCAGGTAAAGTAGCTCCTGTTTTCATGCCTTGTTAATTTTGATGTTACAACAGGAGGAAAGCCAGGCCCCAGCTCTGGTTCTGGCTTCTCTCTGCTCCCGGGGACTGCAGTGACAGGCGAGTGCCTCTGATTGTCTTTGCAGCTCAGGGGCTTGGGCACCTCAGCTGCTGGAAAACACTGACCAGACTAACATGTGGCAGAGACAGCTTCTCGAGTCATGTGGCTGCACCTTATGCTGTCTGGACAAGCACAAGGCTCGAGGCATTGCCTTTTTTATTTATGCTGTGACCCTACAGTAGCCATGAACTCCACACCTTAGTCTAGTCAGCTCTCAGGGCTCTACCACCCTCACCAGACCAAAGAGATTTCTGGAAAGGAGAAGCACCACCGTGTTGGAGAAGATCTGTAGGACCAGTAGTTTTAGTATGGGACTCTGAGCAGAGACAGCTTTGCTCTGTCTGGAGTGCCCTCTACCGAGATGACAACAGTCCTACAACAGGCAAAGCCTTTCCTCCAGTTTCCTTCCCGCAGTTCTGGGACACAGCACAACCCAAACACCAGGCGAGTGAACACAGTCCATTTAATACAGTCAAACACAGAGGGACCACAACAGCAACACGAGACAGAGATGGGCAGGAATGAACCAACAGGCAGGAGAAAGCCTCGACAGATCTATGACTGTGGAACCGTAGGGACCACGTTTCTCCACACAGAGCCACCTCTTTCTCCATGCTGCATAAAGTTCTGAGGTCTCATCTCTGGTGGATAGGAGGCTGGAAAGAGGTGTCTGGAGCTAGAGGAGCTGCCCTAAGCATGGTCAGTGCTCTCAAACCCACCTGCAAGGAACAGAGTATCCCCCCCAACTGCTCCGTACTGGAGAGAACCACCCCAGTGCAGAGAAAGTTTCAGGGCCAAGCCCCAGACCAAGGAACATCATGGCTGCCTCAGGGCAACTCACCAGTCCAGCCTCTCCTGCCCAAAAAGCTAGGGAGCCCCACCAGCAAAGATGAGCTCCAGAGCAGCTTGAATGTCCCCTCCAGTGGCCTGCAGGGCTCGGAGACTTAGCTCATCATCATGGATGCCCATGTCTCGCAGCTGCTGCAGCTGGGGCTGCCACTGGCTCTGCAGGCAGAAAACAAAAGAAGCCAAGGGTAGGTGTAAGAGTCCAAGCAGAAACAAAACAGCCTTATCCACAGCCTATTCCTCCATGCTGCTTTCTCCCATCTCTCTCAGCACTGGTGTTACTGGTGTGCAGTTACCACTGCTCAGCACTGGGGAGGCTGCACCTCGAACACTGGGGTCAGTTTTGGGTCCCTCTCACCCAGAAGGACATTGAGCGTGGCCAGAGAAGGGCAATGGAGCTGGGGAAGGGTCTGGAGCAGGAGTGTGGGGAGGAGCATCTGAGGGAGCTGGGCTTGTTCAGCCTGGAGAGAAGGAGGCTCAGGGGAGATCTTCTGGCTCTGACAGCTCCTGACAAGAGGCTGGAGCCAGGTGGGGTCAGTCTCTTCTCCCAAGGAACAAGTGACAGGACAAGAGGAACCAGCCTCAAGTTTCACAAGGACAGGTTGAGGTTGGAGCTGAGGAACAATTTCTTCCCCTCCATGGTTGTCCAGGCCTGTCCCAGGCTGCCCAGGGCACTGGTGAAGTCCCCATGACCCCTGGAGGTGTTCCCAGGCTGTGGAGCTGTGGCGCTGAGGGCCATGGATCAGTGATGCCCTGGCAGAGCCGGGTGAACAGTTGAACAGGAAGATCTCTTCCAAACAAAACTATTCCATGATTCTGGCTCACAAGTGCAATGCTCAGTGTGCAAACAGATCCTGAAAGCTCAACATCTTGCTGCAAACTCTCCAGAGCCACCATCCTACTTCCACCCAGTACTTTTACATTGAGCCTCCTGGGATCAGCTCTTTGCTAGAGATGCCCCTTTCAGTTTAACACCCTGCTGGCAGCAGGCAGCTGGAGGAACCACCTCCACCCTGCAACATTCAATGGATGTGGGACTGAAGGAAGAGGGTGTTACAACTTGCAGCTGGAGGAACCACCTCCACCCTGCAACACTCAATTGGATGTGGGACTGAAGGAAGAGACTGTGACACTGTCCTGCAGCTGGAGGAATTACCTCCACCCTGCATGATTCAATTGGATGTGGGAATGAAGGAAGAGGCTGTGACTAACTTGCAGCTGGAGGAACCTCCTCCACCCTGCACCACTCGGTTGGATATGGGGCTGAAGGAAGAGGCTGGGACACTGACCTGCAGGCTGGGCTGCCCTGAGGCCTGCAGGGCATGTTGTAAGGCCTGGCTGAAGAGGTCATTGGTGATGGGTGTTCCTGACTGGACACTGGATGACATCGGGGAGGTCCCAGAGGAGTGACCCTAAGAGGAAAGAAGTTGTGGATTGGATCAGAAGAACACTCAAAGGAACCAGAGCCAGCACAGAGCAACATCTGCTGCTCTCCACCACAAAGCCTCCCCCAGCCCATACAGAGGGACATTCCACCACAACTGACAGCCTGAGCAGGTCAAGCACTGTTTTTTACAGCCCGGGAGGCTCTCCCCCAGCTGCTACACTGCCACTGTACCTGGGTGCCAGGGGTGGGGGTGTGGGAACTGCTCTCTGGGGTGCTTGCCAGTGCCAGGGCTGTTGCCAGCTCACTCTGGGTGATGGGCCGGGGCCCAGCAGCTCCAGCGTAGCCAAGGGAAGCTGGGCGGGAACCAGAAGCACTGCTGGAGGGGGTAGATCTTGTGCTCTGCATGGAGAAGGGGGAGATGAAAAAACAAAATAAATCAAATAAACAACACTCCTGATGGTGGTTTCCGTGTCCCAGTAAAATCTGGCTGGTGTGCTCATTCCCAGGGATCCCTTTCCTATGACACTTGGAACCCACAAGAGCTGAACACAAAACAAATACCACAGAATGGGATGTGTTTTTTCCACCAACTCAGCCATCAAAGCTGGAGAAATAAGCACTAAACCTTTTAATATATCACACACTACCTTAAAAACATCATATTATTAGCCTGTAACAAAACCATCAGCTGTTGACAGACACTTTTTTGGCTTAAATATGCCAACACTTTGTCCTTTGGAGAGGAAAACCTCCCCGTGTTACAGAAGGGCAGAGATCAACACTCCCCTGCTTCCTAAGGTGAAGAACACAACATAATATGTTTGTCTCCGTAATACCCCTAAGCCAGAGCAGCTTGTGCCACTCAGGAGATGGGAAGAGAGACAAGTGACACCCATATTGCAAGTCCCAAACAGCTCTTCCACCTGACCTGGCCCCTTACCTGGTGAAAGTCATCTTCTTCATCAGAGAGACCTTCAAACAGAAAGCCCCCTGCAAGAGAAAGGAGAATCATGCTGAGAACTGGGTGCTGGCAGGAATTAGGCAGCAGATGAGCAGCCTCTGGAGTTCTAGGCCATGCAGACAGGCTCAGTCCCAACAAAAACAGCCTCTGGTCAGGACAGAGGCCTCAGCACCAACACGTTTATGTGTAGCAGGTCGGAAGAAGACAGCAGAGGCCACAACACTCCTACCAACAGACATTATTAAACAAGATGGGTTGGGAGAGGCCCTGAAGCCAAAGTGCCCCAGATGAGCCTCAGAGCAAAATATATCAAACCACAGTTGGTGTTTCCAGCTCAGGAAGGCAAATCTGTTTTCCTTCCAGGCTTGGGGTGACTGTGTCAGGGTAGAATCACAGACTGGTTTGGGTGAGAAAGGACCTTTCAATTTCATCCAGTCCAACCCCCCTGCAGGTAGCAGGGACATCTGCAGCTACAGCAGGTTGCTCAGAGCTCTGGCAGGCCAAGGGTGGGGCAGTGACCACCTCTCTGGACACCCTGGGCCAGGCTCTCACCATCATCAGCATCAAAAAATTCTTCCCTCTCTCTGGTCTAAATCTCCCTCTTTGAATTTCAAACCATCCCCCCTTGTCCTGTCCCAACAGCCCCTGCTCCAAATTCTGTCCCCATCTTTCTGACAGGCCCTTGAAGTGCTGAAAGGCCCCAGAGGGTCTCCCTGGAGCCTTCTCCTCTCCAGGCTGAATCCCCCCAGCTCTCCCAGCAGAGGGTTTCCAGCCCTCCCAGCACTGCTGGGGCTCCTCTGGCCCTGCTCCAACAGGTCCCTGGCTCTGTTAAGGACTCCAGAGCTGGACCCAGCACTGCAGGGGGCTCTCCCCAGAGCCAAAGAGCAGCTCATCTGCCTGGCTGCCTGTACCTGGCATGTCACGATAGGAGCCAGAGGACATTCCTCGGGAGGATGTCTCTGGAGCTGGCAGGGGGGTGCTGCCAGCCACTGAGTGCAGCACCAGGATGATGGCATTCACCAGAGCAGGGTGGGCTGGGATCAGGCTGGAGAGAAAAAAAAAAAAAAAAAGGGAAGAGTGAATCATATACACAGGGAAACTAAGAAACCAGCAGCCATGTGCTGGGAAAGAACTCAGTGGCTGCACCACCATTGCCTTTCACCAGCAACAAGCACTTCCCCACACTTCCATGCAGATGAAGAAGCCAAAGCTCCTTCTCAATTCCACTGTGCATGTGGGATCTCAACTGGGGAGCTGCTGCTGTGACCTGGTGGCAATGGCCTCATCTCCCACTAAATATCCTTTGGTTTAAGCCAACAGTGGAGACAGACATGGATCAAAGTATCAGCTCCCTCCCTCCTGCCTCCTTAACCTCTGGCCTGGTTAGATGTACTGGTAGGAAGGAGCAAAACTCCCTCTCCCACCCAGTCTCTCTGACAAAGCAACAAAGGCAGTGCTTTAATGACTCCTCCAGTTCACGTGCACTTACGTGTCCAGCATGTTGGGGTCTGCAAACACTGAGAAGAGATCCTTGTCCTGCAGGACTCCTGGGAAGGAGCAGGAAACACAACGAGTAAGAGACGGGATATGAGAAACAGGAGCCAGTCAAGCAAGAGCCGTGGGAAAAAAACAGAATTGATTGTTTTTCAGGAACTGAGTCACTAGCTCACACTGTAAATACTCCATCATTGCTCTCCCTGAAGCCTTTTATGTTTTCCTGGAGAGATTTTTCCATCACAGCCACACCAAGGGTAGAGGCTTCCCCAACACAGACAGCTCCACCTTAAGGACAGGATCAAATCCAGCAGCCAGCTGCCTCCAGCCAGCTTGTGACTTCATCTCCCATTCCACCTGCCTCACAGTGCCAAAAAGCCTACAGCACCCAGAATGAGCAAGCTGGATGTAATGAATATTAAACATCAGAAATTAAACACAGATTTGGCTTTCCTCAGATCCTCTGGATCCCTTCAGGACTCACCCAAAGCAACAGGGTCGCTGCTGAGACCGGGAGTAGCTACAATGATCTGATCCAAGGACTCCTTGTTCCCCAGCATCTTAAAGACCTGCCAGAGAAATCAGAGCAGCATTGCATGGACTCTGAAGAGACAGAGGACAGACAGACAGACAGAGAGCACAGTACAAAGCCCTGCTCACCGCATCTCTGTAGGCAGGACTGCTGTGCAGAGCAGTGTGAAGGACCCGGAACTCTCTCACTGCTGCTACTTTATCCACAGGCTCTGAGAGGAGGAAAAATGACAGAAGAAAAGACAGTTCTCCCCCTGTCAGCTTTAGGAGGTGTTTTCCATACTGGTGATTCTTTATTATCCCCAAATTCAGCTAAGCTGGGCACAGACTAACAACTGTGAATGGCTCAGCACAGCATAACAACTACACTTGCAGCTTCCAGACACAAAAAAAATAATAGATTCTGCCACACGTACAAAAGGAGGTGGATGAGAATAACAACTCTAAACCATTTCATTTTACAGCCAGGCAGAGTAGGAACACACATGAGCCTGAGTAACTGGTCGCTTTGATCCCAAATCTCTGGCAACACCCCAGAATTCCTCACAGTTCATTGTTTTCCCTCCCTGGGAGCAGGGCAACTCACGTTGTCTCCACCTCACCTGGTTTCTGGTCAGGCTCAGGCCAGGACTTTCTCAGGACATGGACAGTGGAGCCAGACTGGATGCCATAGAAATCAAGAGTCTGGTCATCCCGCAGCTTACGGCCACAGTAGATCAGATCTGGGAGAGAGGAACAGCTCAAGTGAAGCATTTACAGCACGATGAGGAAGGGCCTGGGGTCCTTAAGTAAGGGATTTGTTGCTCCATGTGCATAGCTGCTGGTTGCAGAGCAGATTCAGGGAGCAGAGAACATCACCTCTGTTAGAAGGGGCGACCTCTCACAGCTCCCCTAAGGGACTTCACAATGGCCCACGAGTGCTCACAAATCACGGGGCTTCTTAACAAAGGCACAAACATCCCAAGAGCACCGTGTTGAGCACTATGTTTTCAAGCCAATGTGGAGCAAACCACCCACATCACAAGGTGCTGAGATCACTGCTGCATACCAGCGTCTCCAGAGGGCACTCTGAGCCCTCCCATCCTGCCCCCTGGCAGTGCCAAGTCTTCCCACCAGCCCAAAGCCACCCCTAGAAGGGGGTCGAGGGGATGAAGAGGGTGGTAGAGCTTCCATGCGACCCACACAGGCACCTACCGATGAGCTCGGGGTCTGGAACCGACTCCTGCAGCTTGCCCGTGATCAGCTGCTTGAGGTAGGAGATGCTGCACCCGCCGAGGGGACACTCGCCCAGCTCCGTCTCCGGCAAACGCAGGATGGATTTGGGAGCCAGCGGCTGCTCGGCCAATTTGACCGCGATGTGCCACTCGGGCAGCGACATGGTGCCCTTCCGCCGGAGCCGAGCCAAGGCCCGCGGAGCTCTGGAACTGGAAGAAAACAAACCCGAGAGAGATTCGTCACGACGCAGAGAAGCGCTTTTATCCACCCAAAGGCCTCACCCTCGACGGGAAGCCCGGGAATCGCTCCGCTTCCAGCGTCCCTACCTCAGCCCGAAGCGACAGGGAAGGCAGAGCCGCGGGATAAGCCTCGAGGAAGGCCCAGCCCGCTTCTTCCCGCCCCCAGAAGGGTCGTATCGCGGCAGGAGAAGGATGCGGATCGAGGGGGCCCCAGCAGCGACAGCTCCGCTCCCGCCGCGCAGCCCTCGGCCGGTGAGACCGCGACCTCCTCCTCCAAACACAGCTCTGCCGGAAGCGGAGATGCTGCCTAGCCGCGCGGGGCGCCCTGGGAAATGGAGTCCGCCGAGAGGAGGCGAGGCGGCCGGTGATTGGCCGAATCCGCGCCTTGACAGAGCGTGACGAGCCAATAGGCGGCCGGTGGAGGGTTTAAAAGCCGGAGAGCGGCGGGAGGCGCGTCCCAGGCAACGTGGGCAGCGCTTGGGCCGCCTTCCAGTTAACGGGGCTTCATTGAGGAGCTGCCTCCCCTCCTACCAGCCTGTCCCCGGAGCCAAGCGGCCGCTGGAGGAACATCTCATCCCCCCCCCAAAGCAAAGGAGGGGGGGACACGGTCCCCTCAGCACCATCCACTGCTTGACCTCAGCGCTCCCAAAAAAGGAGAGGCCCCTGCCACCACTTCTCCAGCCACCAAAACCCACGCCAAGGCACCAGCTTTTTTTTTTCTTCTAACAAGAAGAGTTGTTTGTGTTCTAAAAAAAGCCAAGTTACCATGAAAGTACAAAGCAGCTGCAAGAGCTGCATACCAGCCAAGCTCACAGCACTAACAGACCTTAAAATGGTCTGTGCAGCATCAGGCAGCTTTAAAATGCACCCTTGGAGAACAACATCTACCCTGAGTCTGGGTTTCCATGTTTTAAACCAGGTTTGAGACAACAAACAAAAAACCCCGATATCACCCAATTTGCAGCAAGGAGATCCCCAAAAGAAAGCAAAATAAACTGTTTCTTGTTTTAAGCTTAAGAAGTTTATTTGTTTTCCTACATAGGCATCAAGTTGTGACAAACCTAAAGGTGCCAAGTCTTAAAACTCAAGTGTCATCCTACCAGTGTGCCCTAAGAAAAGCAAACAACCCTCTGCCTGCTTCCCAGCCCTGCCACGGGAAAACTACAGCCTACCAGGTCCTTAAAAATGCACATGTCACTACTCAACAACCTCAACACATTCAGTTAAAACATCAGATCTGGAATGATTCCGGATGAGCAGGGAAGGAGGGAGGTTGTCCCCACCTGCAGCCTGGCCCTCGGGTGACAGTTTCCCCCCCCACCTCTAGAAGCACTTGCGGTGGACAATGGAAGGGCCGGATTCATCATATTCCTGCTTGCTGATCCACATCTGCTGGAAAGTGGAGAGGGAGGCCAGGATAGAGCCGCCGATCCAGACAGAGTATTTCCTCTCAGGAGGGGCGATGATTTTGATCTTCATGGTGCTGGGAGCCAGGGCTGTGATTTCCTTCTGCATTCTGTCAGCGATGCCAGGGTACATGGTGGTACCCCCAGACAGCACGGTGTTGGCATAGAGGTCCTTCCTGATGTCCACGTCGCACTTCATGACGGAGTTGAAGGTGGTCTCGTGGATCCCACAGGACTCCATGCCCAGGAAAGAAGGTTGGAATATGGACTCTGGGCAGCGGAACCGCTCGTTGCCGATGGTGATCACCTGCCCGTCAGGCAGCTCGTAGCTCTTCTCCAGGGAGGAAGAGGAGGCAGCCGTAGCCATCTCCTGCTCAAAGTCCAAAGCGACGTAGCAGAGCTTCTCCTTGATGTCCCTCACGATCTCCCTCTCGGCAGTGGTGGTGAAGCTGTAACCCCTCTCCGTCAGGATCTTCATGAGGTAGTCGGTCAGATCCCGACCGGCCAAATCCAGGCGCAGGATGGCATGGGGCAGAGCGTAGCCTTCGTAGATGGGCACAGTATGGGTGACGCCGTCCCCGGAGTCCATGACGATGCCGGTGGTGCGGCCAGAGGCATAGAGGGACAGCACAGCCTGGATGGCCACGTACATGGCCGGGGTGTTGAAGGTCTCGAACATGATCTGGGTCATCTTCTCCCTGTTGGCCTTGGGGTTCAAAGGGGCTTCGGTCAGCAGGACGGGGTGCTCCTCTGGGGCAACTCGGAGCTCGTTGTAGAAGGTGTGGTGCCAGATCTTCTCCATGTCATCCCAGTTGGTAACGATGCCGTGCTCGATGGGGTACTTCAGGGTGAGGATGCCCCTCTTGCTTTGGGCCTCATCCCCCACGTAGCTGTCCTTCTGTCCCATGCCCACCATCACTCCCTGATGCCGGGGACGCCCCACAATGGAGGGGAAGACAGCACGGGGGGCATCGTCCCCCGCAAAGCCTGCCTTGCACATACCAGAGCCATTGTCCACCACCAGAGCAGCGATCTCCTCATCTGCCATGCCGACCAGTCCTGAAGCAAGGAGGAATAGGGAGATGAGAGTTGCTTCTCAGAAGGAATACAGCAGGAACATCAAAAACCCTTGGCACACTCACACACCAGAAAGGATTTAAGACACTAGGGAGCCTCACCAGCAGAGCTCAGGCACTTAAGGTGTGAAGGGATACTGAAGAGGTTTCAAAGTTGAAGCTTGAGCAGACACCTCCTGCAGGCATCTCTTAACCCTTCTAAACCCACACATAGAGACGCACGGGCCATAAGAAGCCGGGGTTGACATGCACAGATCCTTCCCCCACCTTCCCCAGGGACCTCCCTGCAGCAAACCCCTCACAGCCCTTTACCGCACACCCGAAGGAAACAAAAAGAAACTGCAAAACCAACCCCGTCTGCCCCTTCCCGGGCCCGGAGGCAACGCGAGAACCCCTAAACACCCCCAAAAACGTGATGGGTTCCCAACGGTCAGCGGCACCCGCCGCCTCAGGCCTCACCTGCGCGCCCGGTGCCTCCCCAACGGCTCTACACCAACTGCCGCACTCAGCCCCGTGCACGCCCTTTTATTCGCCCTCCTCCCGCCGGAACCGGAAACTTCCCCTGAGCTCTGCTATTTCATTGGCTGCTCTCCCGCGCTCGAGCTCAGCCTCCCTTTCCCGCCCCCTTCGTCTCCAACGGAGCCGTTTCCGGGTGCGGCGCGGGGTCCGTGCTCGCGCTTCCGTCGGTAGGGCCGTACCCGGAAGTGGGGCGGGCGCTTCCGCCGGGCGGTTTCCGGTGGGGCTGAGGAGGGGCGGCGCGGGGTGAGGAGGAAGGGGAAAGGGGGGGCGGGCGGGGAGGGGGGGGGGTGTGGGGAGGAAGGAGCGTGTGCTGCGGGCGGAGCCGCGGCGGC